>CAMOHE010043236.1:0-26876 GCA_946598075.1 Artocarpus hirsutus
CATACATCCACCTTGAATTTTTTATAATTCATAGTTTTGGTTACAGTTTTTAAAACCTTTTTATATATGCGCTTTTTTATTTACAACATTTTTTATATGCTTTTATCGTTAACAAATTTTTTCTGTCTAATTTATTCTTATTAAAACTATTTTTGTATGTATCCTATTAATTTTTTGTTTTTAATTTGCCCCTATTTTAGTAATGTTTCTCAAATATGTCTTCATTTAAGCATTTTTTCTTTTAATTCTCTAAAATAATAATTTTTAATAAACATTACTATCGTAAATAAATTTTCTTAATTGACTTACTAAAATAATTTTTTTGGTTATGTTTATACTTAATCTTCTTTTCATGCGTCTCTTTACACTCCTTAAATAATTTCATTATCAGTTTTGTTCCATCAAAATTATTTTCTCATAAGTGTTCTATTTTTTTTTACTAAATTAAACTTAGGAGAGAATAATAAATCAAGAAAAACTAAAGTTTAAAGAAAAATTTACATTTAAATAGTAAAAAAATTAACAAATTGAATATGTATATTATTTTTTAACTTTTAATAGAAAGCAAGTCTTTGGATTTTATTATTTGGTATAAGTTGAAGTAAGGCTTGGCATTTGAGAGTCGAAATCTGAGAGTCAACGCTGATGTCACCATAAATAATATATTTATGTTCATTCGTTTTTTCCCCGAAAGGTTGGTGAAGTTGGTGTACACGGCTTAATCATGTGCTCGAGCACTTTTACCAAACCAAACACAAAACAAACGCCTCTTTCCTGCCGTCGGGCCCGTCCAGCGAGAGACCTAAACAGCCAAAAAAAATGACGCCCATTTTTACTTGTATCGTTTTTCTTCCGCAGGCTTCATTGACTGTCAATGAATTTTTATGGCTTACATCAATATATGTGTACACATATATGATAAAAAATACGCACGTATATAGGTCTATATATACTGTGTTATTTATCATATGAAAGTGTTACCATTTCGTAGTTGAACCTCGTTTGTAAATTGCCTGACATGCAATTTTATTTTAATGATTCTTTCATTACTTCTGACAACAAATTTACAGACTAACATAATAGCATGTGTCAATTATATTCATATCTAGTGTTGTACTGATCCTAAAACTTTTAGGTGTGTGATAATTTAGTCCTGATCTAATTTTATAAGCTAAAATTTTCCTAAAATAAATTTTTAATAGCAACAAAGTCTAATCAAATGACATGGTGTTAAAAACAATCAATGTATGCATGCGCATGTCACATTACTGAGTGTTGGATGACAAAAAAGGGTCATTTACTAAGAAAAACTAACCCTTATTCATCTTCGCTGGGAAGAAGGCCGCCCCAAAGAGGGTCATGAGAGGCGTCACGTGGTGTGGGGAAATTATAAGGATGGGTGTCGCATGGTGAGGGTCATTGATAGGAAGAGATGTCACATGGTGGGAGCTGTCACAAGGGGATGGCATAGGCTAGTTACTAGGTCTTGAAGTGGTGGTGATCGTGGGCGACACAAGAAGGAGTATCGACGTATTGTAGAGTAGGAAGGCACCATGTACTCGGTACTCGCATCCTGTAGAGTAGGGAGACCTTCTGATGAGAGGTTGTGGTTAGGTACGAAGCTAGGAAAACTATTCAAGGAGCAGAGTGTATGCTAAAATTATAAAAATAAAATAAAGGAAATATAGAACATAAGGGGGAGAAAAAACTAATTTTAAGAAAGTGAAGTATTATTTTTATAAAATTTTATACACAATATTTGAAAAAAGATTTCAAGGAGCTGACCATCCACCCTCATTCGTGTATAATGTTCCTCGGATCTTCAATGCTAGACATGGCAACACTGGGTCATGCGATGATGTGACAAGTCACGCGGTGGTGGGTTGGCGGTGTGGGGTTGTCCAGTGGATTTTTACCAGGAAGATTGCTATGGGGGGAGGCTCTCTAGTCAGGGTTTAAAAATTAAATGTTAAGATTAAAATGGAATGAGATCAACGATCGAGATTATTTTTATAGACTCAATTGAGATTATTTTTGCCACTGCTTTAAAAAAGAAAATGTGCATGGCACAAGTTAAATTCCATCTAAAATTTAATGAACTTTAACGGATTGAAGTACCATTCTTGTTAAAAAAGCCAAATGAAAAAAGTTATTTGCCCGAAGAACTATATCAGATACCAAATTAAGGCTGGCAATTCAGGTCCACGGGTCAGGTTGACCCCTTATTTAAACAGCCAACACGTCAACCCGAACCTGACAGGTCAAAAAAAGCCTAACCTGGACACGACATGAAATGTAGAAGGGTTGACCCGACCCGACCCAACCCGTGCAACCAGCCGATATGCTACTTTATGCATGTTCGTGTTAATACGACACATTGACCCGCTAAACCCGATAGACCTGCAATACAATTGACCAAACAATAAGCCTACAAAATAAATAATAACTCAACAAAACAAAACCATCAAAAAAGTTAACAAAACTTTGTATAAGTTTAACAAAAACAAAAATTCTAGAAATAAGAATCATGTCAAATTGGATATACAACAAATGTTAGACTAATTTGACACATTAAAATTAATTTCAAGTTATATGAGTTGCATTAAGATCACATGAGTTCAATTTGGGTTACACAGGTTGATTAACAATTTTCATGTCAATTTTCGAGTTAACCTGATTTCGACAAGTTTTTGGCGGATTATTTCGGGTTGATTTCGTATTGATTCGGGTTGACTCTAACCCAACCTATTTTTTATGCGGGTCAGGCGGGTTCAACCCAATTTCAACCCGAGGCATATTTTTTCAACCCTAACCTGCATTTTTTTTGTTGGGTTCGTGTCGTGTCATAGTGTCGTGATCTAAATTATCGGCCCTACAAATTATGAACACCTATGTATTCAGGGATGTGAAATAATATACAGATGTATACCAAATAATATTTGCCATCAATTTCTTACATTTTCGTATAAATCCTTCACTGTGTCGCATAAAATAATACGCAGATGTCAGTTTCCGCGTTATCCAGATAAAAAAATTTGGTAAAAGGAATGTATCATGACCTTTTTTGCAAACTGATTTTTATGATATAGATTTATTGACTTTTTGGTTTAAGTTTGGACCAATTGCCTGTATTATAATATCACGTAGGCGTAACAGACTTTTGTTTGAATTTTGTTAGGGAGTATTATTTACGAAACCTATGAAAAGAAGAGTAAGGATTGTAGAAAGACAGCATGCTTATCCAAACGGTTGACCACATAGTAATAATACAATAAACGGCATCGGAAAAAATTAACTTTCCATTTACTGCAAATTCTCTTTTTCTGAATATTTTGGATTCTTCATATGACTTCATTCTTTTTCATCAAAGGACCAACTTCAAATATCACAGTTTAACTGCATGTGATTAATGAGGAGAAACAAATGTTCCAAGTCTAACCACTTGATTGTGAGTGGCTATGCCGCTTAGAAATAAACCTTACCACACTTTTTTTTGTGGACTTTTTTTTTTCATCTTCTTTTAGCATCTAATGTCGAAAAAAAAAAAGAGAGTGAAAAGGTGACCTTAGTTTGATTTAAGTGGTTAATAGCCAAATTTCCAATCACATTGACTCATTGAATTCGATAATTTGAAAGATCGCAACTGATTGGAGAAGCATCAACACATAATCTGTCACCAACCAAAACGTTGTGATTTCATTAGCCTGTCCTCATTGGTTCTAATGATTACCCCAAGTACTAATGTTTGTCCTCCGGGTTTAATTCACCCTAAAATGACCAACTTCCAGAGTGTTTGTTTTTGTTAGTTTTAACTAAAATTTTTGACTATTACAGTATAAAACTCTTACATGCTACAATATTTTTAACCAATTGATTCCAAATAATTGCTCCCAAACACCCTATTAATGTGTCAAACTACAGGCTCAAACATTGGGTGTGAAAGCAAGTTATATGCCGTTTTACGTGAACTTGTTTAGGCAATAGCTTTCAAAGAAGCAAAAAACGAAAATGCTCTCTTGGTAATTCGCCCCAATAACGCATTTGAGTAACGGATGAATCACAAAGAATGCTACTGTTAGAGAGTAGATACCTAAACATTTTAGGTATGTGAGAGGATTTGAGCTTAATTTAGACATAAAAATGGTGCATGCGAATAACTAAATTTCATAAGTGACAATGAGGCTCTGATGACGTGGATAACTAAATGGATGCATTTAAAGAAGACATTTTTTAGAGATTTTTTATTATATATTCGACTTTTAGAAAAAGTTTGAAACTCCAAAAATGGATAGTATAAACTATATTACATGGCATATTTTTAAGAGTGAAATAGACATATAGTAATTTGTAACAATATTTTAAAAATAACATAATTACTGCTAGTAACCGTTATAATGCTTTAATTTTAATGTTTGTAGAATATTATATATATTATTGTCTAAATTGTATTTGAAAATCAACTTATAACTTAAAATTCGAGCTTAAACATAACATTATAACACGTGAAAAATAGTATTTTTTTACTTTATATTATAATATATAAAGAGGATAAATTGTAACACTCTAAAAAAAAATTAATAATAGCCCCATTTCATCGTTTTCCCATCATTTATCCCATTAACCCCTATTTTCCTGCAATTCACTCAATTAGCAAACTCGGCCTAAACCGGGCTTCAGACATATTCTAAAGGGCCCAAAATGAATCCCCACAAAATTAAACCAAAGAAAAAATTACAATACGTGTCTAAATTATTGTTATGAAATTAAAATCTAACACAATATTTAAAATATCTTAAAAATATCTTTAATGATATAGTAATTATCTTAATGATATTACATATTGTGCAATATAATTACATATAAATAATTTTAATGATATCATTATGAGACATTTATAGAATTTTTACAAATTAGAGTCATATTTTAATTCAATAAATATAATTTGGCCAATTATCTCATGAGCCCTTAAAAAAACTGTCCTCACTTGACTGTATTGTCAGAAGGGAAAAAACCTACGAAAAGCCCCCTTCGCCGTCGAATCGCTCCGCCAAGAAACGTCGAAAGACGATCAAAGGCACAGAATGGTCGCGTAACACTCTAAAAAGGATAAATTGTAATATTATAAAGTATATTTTTTTACTTTATATTATAATATATAAAAAGGAACGTTTTGAAAAGTAAGCTTTTCAAAAATTTGTTTTGGTAAGTGACTTTTTTTTTTGGGTTTTTGGGCATAAAAAAACTAGCTTTTTAGGCATCAAAACAGTTTCAGTTTTTTTTTATTTCCTCTCTGGTTAGATTCCTCTATTTGATACAGTCATTTTTCTTTTTTCTCTAAAAAAAACTGAGACAATTTCAGTGCTCAGAAAAAAAACTTTTTTTTAATAAAAAAAGAACCATTTACTTAATTTTAATTTTTTTTAACCTTTTTTCAAAATTTTCCTATATAAAAAGGATAAATTGTAACACTCTAAAAAAATTAATAAGCGCCATTTCATCGTTCTCCTATCATTCATCCCATTAACCCCTATTTTCCTGCAATTCACTCCATTAGCAAACTCGGCCTAAACCGGGCTTCAGACATATTCTAAAGGGCCCAAAATGACTCCCCACAAAATTAAACAAACTGTCCTCACTTGACTGTATTGTCGGAAGGGAAAAAACCCGCGAAAAGCCCCCTTCGCCGTCGAATCGCGCCGCCAAGAAACGTCGGAAGACGATCAAAGGCACCGGAATGGTCGCGACCACGCTCATCAGTTAAGCACATGAAGGCCGTTCGTCTCCTCTCCAAAACCAAGATTTCGATTCCGCTACTTTCGTCGCAGCAGAGGTTCGTCCCCTTCTCTTCGTCTCCGGCCGCCACAGCCGCCGTCGCCGCAAACCCTAGGTCTCGGAACTCCTTCGACGAATCCGAAGGCATTAGTGAAGTCTACAGGCACGCCCTCAAGTTCCAGCGGCCGACCACCATCAGATGGCAAAATCGCCTTTTCAACTCCGCCAGCTTCATCGGCACCGTGCTTCAACCCCTCAAGGCGCTAAACGCCACCGCGAACGGTAATCTTTGCGCTTACACCTTTCTCCGCGTCAGTCTCTCCCATCAATCATCAGGAGGCTTTAGGTAAGTTCTACTTGCAAATTAGTTGCTATTTATCAGTTGAATTAGCGACTTAAACATTGAAAAAAGAGAGAGATATATATGTTTATATCTAGATTGGTAGATTATCTGGCTTCGGAAGACGTTTTATTTTGTTTAATAGTTTTTTTGTCTAAATTCTTTTTTATTTTTCTGTTTCTTATATCATTCGATCATTTGTTTTTCGATGTTTTTCCTTGCCAATATTAAGCTAATTAAAAAAAAGCGTTTTTGATTTTTTTTTTTTTTGAAGTTAATGCTTGACCAGGAAGTAATGCTTATGTTTCAATATGATTTTTGACAGGATATTGTTGGATATGCAGGGCGAGATGGCGGAAATGTGTTTTCAACATCTGAAAGAGAATGATTTCGTTTACGTTTCAGGTCGACTTGTGACCAACACAAAGCCTGATCAGGATGGGAACCTCAGAATATTCTATAAGGTCAGTGTTGCTTTAATGTTTGAGAGGATTGTCTTTGTCACCATAAACCTGTTTATTCAATATCCATTTCCTTCTTCTCTGGAAAGATTTTATTTATTTATTTATTTGACAAGAAACAAAAGAATTTTATTGACAATGAAATTGTGTACAGCAGGGGACAAGGAGTCCACTAAAAACAAGACCAGAGAACCTAAAGAAACAAAATCATTGTGAAATTAAATCCCAGCCCCTTGATAAATCACAAAAGAGAACGCAGTAAAGCCCTTAACGTGAGAAATCCATAAAGCAACCTAAAACTTTATTCTTTCGAAAATAAAATTAATAGCTTTGAATGAACATACTCATGTTTGTATATACTAGCTGCTTGCAAATAATACAAGCCTCTGATAAAAAAAACAATTAAATTTAAAAACAAAAATTCAGGGATATGCCATTTCTTGTGGTGAAGGAGCTAAATAGTGTCAATTATTGTCTATTGGATGCTGGTTCCGATTGAGACTGTCGCCTGTTTTATACGTGTGATGAAGTATTTCTGAAGGTCATGTAATTATATAACTAGGAATCTGCTGAAATTTTGCTTGTAATGGGCTAGTTGATTTGCTTTTATTTCACCTTGCATCGATAAAGTATCTTCTCAACTTATAGTAACATAATTGTTCAATTCTTGCTCTTCAGTTGCTAGTGAAGGAGTTGAATTACGTAACGCAAAGACTTGATTCAACTTGTCAAGAGTATGAAGAACTAGAATCTGCTGAAGGTATTTTCCCTATATCACTGCTCAAACTATATATCTTATGACAAAGTATATTATTAGCTTGTACACAATCCTCAGTACTTTCCTTTATGTTGTCAAGCTTTGAGTTGGCTGGAGTTGCTCTAAAGGATGATATGTGATTGCTTTACTGCACTGGGTGGACTTTTCTATATGCTCTTTTTTTTTTTTTTTTTTTTTTTTGTAAGTTTCTTTCATGGCCAATTTAGGTAGAGCAGCTCGTTGGGAGAAGTGGAGAGATCGTTTACACTTGTGGCAAGTGTTTTTCAGCAACCCGTACGAATGGTGGGATAACAGGAATCACAAGTTGTATCCAGGTAGCCCCGATTTCAGGCACAAGGATACTGGTGAAGCTCTCTGGTTGAGTCCAAATGATCCACCATGGATTAAGAAACAACTCAACCTGCTCAATTCAGAAATGGGCCTAGGTGAACGATTGGGTTGCCGAGCCCGTGTTTCCAAGTGGGAGTATGATGCGTAAGTAGGACAAGCATTAAGAGGAAAGAACGGTGGTAATAGTGCGTTTCCTTCTACTGTTTAACTGATACTACATATTGGTTTCCTATAGGTGCAGGACTTTGACAATTTTTCTCTTTTCGTTAATATTTAGATTTTCATATTATATTCTGTTTTTGACATCCCAATAACATTATAGCTTACATATACAGTTCCTAACTCAAGACCTCAATTTGTATGTCTAGACAGACATCCATATGGAGTTACTCGATTGGCAACATTTTATGTTGACAAGGTGAAGACTAAATCGGCGTCAAAGTTTTCGTTGCGAGTTCATTATTTGTCTCGTCAATTTCCTTATCCTACGCAACCTAGTGGCTGTCTTTAAAGGCGGTACGTAAGTTGGTGTAAAGCTAAGCCTTGGGGAAAAAAACAAAGACAAAAGAAAGAAGATGATCTTAACCTTGTGTGGCCATCGGGGGAAAACTGTAGCTTTACAGGATAGGTAAAAGCCATGAAGTTTCTTCACTTTTCTTTAATCTTTTCATAGAGAAGAAAGAAATAAAGAAGAATGGGATTGGGAAAAGGTGGCTATTTATGCCTTCTTCCCTTTTGTTCCCCTAAAATATATTACTAATATGTTTCATTGTTAGTAGTGTTCTAAATTGAGGGTGTTTGTCAACTTTGTTTTAATTCATGAGTTCATGCTAAAAACTGTAGCATATTTCAAAAATTTTATATTATATTGTTTGAGTTTGAACTCATGAGTTTAAGTGAATAAAGTTTCCAGTGTGAAAAGAAAAAGTTTGAAAACAACGAAAGTCCTGTGAAATTTATTCGATCATGTATTTTCAAACCAACAAACTTATTTATGGTAGGCAACCATTCTGATAGGTAAAATTATGAAAATTAGACGATCCTAAGAATTTTGTCTAATCAAACTAGTGTTACATGGTTCTCAAATTTTCTGACAATGGGGTTTATTTCTTAAGCAGTCAATGTTAGAGGTGTTTTTTGGGGATAAGAGCAACATTTCTTGTCTGATCGAGTCATCAAGCACTCATACTATTGCTTTTCATCATCTCTGTCAGTGTCCCAGATCTAACTACAAACGATAGGCACAAAGCCGACGATGCAAACAAAGACATCTCAAGTCAATGCGTTGTTTTTCAATTGTCATTGTTAATTTTTTTTAATTTTTATTTATATATATTGTTTTGCTGAATTAAAAAGACAATAAATGGTGTCCTTTAGTCCCGTAGTCACTTGAAAATCCATTAGAATTACAGATGAAACGAAAAGAAAAAGAAACCTAACCTATGCTTTGTTATGCACTAATTAGAAAGTGGTTCTTATAAAACTCGATTATTATATTGCACACACTGATAAAAAAGTGGATCTTATAATATGGACTCCTTATGTAGTGGACACATTGATTAAAAAAAAAAAGTTCTTGTAGCATGAACCTTTTATATAGTAATCTTTTCTTAGTTGTAGTGTTGGATGCACAACAAGGACGAATTTGAGTTTACCTAAATGATAGAGATCCCTTTGCAACACCATTAAAATGACCATATCAGTCAATGTGCCTCTAATGACCGAAAAAGATCGTTTGATTGGTAAAGTGCTCGATAGAAAGTAGCCAGTTAAGAAGTTTTGATGAGTGAGCTTTCCCCTGTTTCCCAAGTTGGAAAAAAGGAATCGTTTCTCCTTCAAGACATGGTTAAAGTATTACGATCATCCTTTGTAAGTTCAGTAAACACTCAAAAGGAATTTGATTGTTTTTTATTGCACCGCCAAATAGTTAACTAAACACTTAAAAAGAAAAGAACGATCTTCACTCCTATTAACTAACTTTTCTTTCCAGTATCATTATTAACATGTTATTGTTGTGATAATAATGAATCATAATATCTCCTTGGTCTATCTTTGCCTGTATTTTGAAATTGTATGGCTATGCTATCAACTAAAATTTCCTTCTTTTATATATATATATAAACTTTCTCATTGTGCCAAAGGTTCTTACTGTGGCCATACGAGAAAGATGCACTGCTTGGAACCTAGAAGTGTGTAGAAACTTTAAATGCCAGTCTACAATTTCGATATCCTTTTGAAGTTTGTTGTTCTTTCTGCTTGTTTCTGAACCGGGTACTAAAATTCCCTGAGTTATTATTTTTCTTCATGCATATGAAAAATAGTTGGACAGTTGAAATGAGGTGAAGTTGAGACAGAAGGGAAGAATTTGAAAAAGAGGCCAAAAAAAATTTTCAATTGAGGAAATGATCTCTTTTTTTTTTTTTTTGCATCAAAAAACACGTTTTTTTGAGCAGAGAAACTGAAATGGTCAAAGTAATTAGGATCGTCAAAGTAAAGGCTTGGGATAATTAGGATCAGAGCATACTTTCTTTTGTTAACGAAACTAAAATCTCACCTTTTAGCTAGGTGAGAAGGAGGAAAATGGTGGGCTCATAAACTTGACCCAATATTAGGATAATTGGAATTGAGTCCTTTTTATTGCGGCTTTTCGATTTTTTGCTCTTTGTATTAGAAAAAATTCTTGTTCCTTTTATTTTTGTTTCCGGATACAATCGCATGTAGTAGATATTGAATCATGTCGGGTTCTCTCTTTTTCGTAAGAGTTCAAATGTGCTTGACATGCATAATTAGTCGTATAAGGACATGTGATACATTATATTTATTGTATTATATTATATTATATTATATACAAAAAATATAATATAATAAAATACGGTGTGTCAACAAACCTTAAAATAATAAAATTGTCTTACTTTAATGTAACATGCATAAGCTTTATACTGTTTTTAGTTTAAACTAATACATCAAACACTTTATATTAATAAGCACGTGGATTGGTCTTCTTTTTAATTTTACTTTTAGTCACTAAGTCCTTAATTGGAAGTTGAGAATATTTGGATGATATTTCAGAACCGGGGTGCTTGACATCTAAACGCGATTATTCAACCGGAGGGGAAGTTTCCTTCTTATTTCTTGAAGAAAAGGCATTTTGCTTTGCCAAAAATCCCAACTTAATAAAATCATGTCAAGGCTATAAGTAAATGAGAGGTCGTCTTCTAAGGTATTTGATAAGCATAGTTAAAACAAAATTTTTGGTTAAAGAATAATGTATAACTCTCACATCTAACAGTAAAAAACAAAAATTTGTAACAGTGTAAAAATATTATAGTGTTACATTATAGTGTTTTAAACTAAAAAGATGGCTTTAACTAGCTTGTTAAACACTTTTAGAAAGCAAGATTAAGTTGGAGTGATATGTTTTACTCATTAATTAGAAAGTCCAAGAAGATAATATAAAAAACAATTCAAGGTCTTATGCTCAAGCACGAGATTCCATTTCATTGTCGGTTTCTTCCAAAAGAACCACAAGGCTCCTAACACCAATCATTTTGATACAACTTGCATATGATATGTTCATCTATCTATTGATTTCTATTTATTGAGATATTTAAAAAATGAGTTGGAATTAATGTACGAAAATAATACGATAGAAACAAAAAATAAAAACACACAGAGAATTTATGTGGAAACCTAAGACGAAAAAAACCACAGGTAGAGGAGAAGAAAATCACTAAACTCATGAAGATTACAATGGAGACGTTAGGAAAGCTTAAAATTTGCTAAAATAAAACCCTAACGTAATACATTATATATAGGTATAGACAAAATCTTATGGATCTAAAAACATAAACTAAACAGCCCGAAACAACAGTCCGCACAGATCTCATGAAAAATCTCACTTTTGTTTTTCATCATAATTATCGCACTATAAACTTTTTGAGTTGAGTCAAATTAAATTCGAGTCACCATACTTTAATAACTAAAATAATATAATATGTATAAACTTTATATTATAATATATTTTTTATTTTTATAATATAACATATAAGAACTAGTTAACATTATTTAAGTTAAAACTGAGTTTTCTAAATACAAGCGTTGATAATTCTTGGAAACTGTGCGATTTGGATCGCGATCGAGCGTGGGTGTGGTTTTTTTTTTTTTCGTAAGTGTTTGTTTCCTACTTTGTGTGTTTCTCCTTTTTTTTTTTTTTTTTTTTTTTTTTTTTTTTTTTTTGCATTTCTTTTCTTTTGTCGTTTACTAAACAACGGAGATTCTTGTAGGCTTGAGAAAAGGAGATGAGTTGAATAAATTATTGACCAGTAAAACTCGTCTAACAAATATCCCTTATAAATTTTTCACTGAATTGATCTCTCATGAAGAGAATTAATAAACAACATCAAAAAATGATAATAAAAACATAGAAAGATTTTATAGCATTTCTTTTCAATTAAAAGCTACGTCTATTGAGGCCATTTCGAGGAATAAATATTTCATTATGAGAAAATTAAATATAAAGTTAATGGTAGGATTTATGCCAATAATTGGACTTAAGGTTGCATTTCAGTACTTGCTCTTATTTATTTTTTACTAGGCCAATCATGTTCTTATTTTTTTGTTACAATTCAAATTGAAATATGAGATAATATCTTATCTAATTGACTTGATGACTACGACAAAATCTTCTTTTGAGTTTATTTCTTTAACGTATTTGGAACCTTCTAGACTCTAATAAGGTTGAGCATTTTTTGATATCCTGGAGATTTTCAATTCAAATAATGGTCACGATTTCCTAATTTACCTTTACTGGGTATTATTTCATAAACGCGCTTTTGGGATATTACTGGGGCTAATGGACCAAGTTCTAACTGGGGCCTTTCTAGGTTCAAAGACCAACTCGGCCTTCTCGGTGACCCAACAACATAGAGTATTGTATGCCTCCCCAATAGGGTGTTTGAAAACTTTGGTTTGAATCAATTAGTTTAGAACATTGTAACATATAAAAACTTTACACTATAGCTCATTTTTATTTTGTACTATAGAAATAAAAAAATTTATATTGTTTGAGTTCAAATCAATTAGTTTGATTCAATTCTTCAAACACATCTTAACTAGTATTTAATAACACTTGTTTATTTTACTTGATATGTTAACTCTTTAACTCTTTGTTATTTTTCTATTGTTTTGTTTTTATTGCTTACATTTTTTTGAAAAAATTATTTATGTTTTTTTTTAACGGAGGAAAATTATGAGAGGAAACAAAGAAGATAAATAAATTTGCTTTGTTTGTAAACTTTTTCAACTTATTAGTCCAAACTGTGACATTGTAAATATCTCACTTGTTATAGTATAAAGCAAAAGTATACTACAGTGTAAAGCTTTCACATGTTACAATATCTTAATTTTAACTTATTAATTTCAACTACGTTCTTAAATACTTTAAAAGTAAAGAGGGAAAAGATAAGAAATAAAGAGCATGACAGATGCTTGCATAGAATATAAAGAGAAAAAAAGTTATAAAACATAATGAGAAGAGAGAGAATGAGGTGAGAGAAAATGAGAATTAGATGACGACCGGGGACCAAAAAATAAAAAAAAAGACTAAAGAACAGAAAATACTGAGAGTTGATGACCAGAAAAAAAAAGTCTGGAAAAAAGAAAACAGAGGGGTATATTGATGATGAGGAAACCGTAGAAAGATGTTATAAAGTTAGAGAATAAAAAATAAAGGTATTTATTAATAACCTATAATGAGTAAAATATAGAAAGATAATGGGGAGAGAGAATAATAAAAGGGAAGATATGAAAAGAGGTTGAGGGAACAATGTGTGGAAAGATAATAAGAAATACATGGGAAATATTAGGGGAGAGTAAGTTTAAAAAAATAAAAAGAAAGATAAAATAATGAAAAAAGAGATTTAGAAGAGAGAAAATATATATAATGAGTCTTTAGTAGGTTAATAATTAGTATTTTACTTTTTTTTTTGTTTACATTTAGTTCATGAATTTAAACAGAAAATTTAAACTAAATCAATGAATAGAAATTAGATTTTCGTAAACTTTTGTGATTGAAAAAATTGTAATTAATGGATTAAACTCCATTTTTTTATACAAAATTTTGAAACAGTCAGACAATTAGATCTTTGACCTTAAACTAAATAGGAGCGGAAAGAAACAAAAAGTGTAAAAATAATCATAATTCAAGACGAATAATTGGAGAAAAAGAATTTAATTATAAAATTGAATTGTTGTTACTTCCATAGTACTCCATAACAAGAATTTGACCATTTTTTTCCCGTTAGAATTGCAATTCCTATGCACGAGTAAAACACGCTAGTTCTTTCTTTCTTTTTTACATTTTTTTCCCCAGTATCTCATATCCGATATTTAGGTTAGCAAGTTGTTTTTCTAGCTAGCTACAGGCAGTTTAGGTTAGCAAGACCAGTTAAGTGGCGTCTGATGTTTTCCGTGACTCAGCGATCGCCATTTGACTGTGAGACCACCAAACATCTATTTCCTCCATTGAAAGATAGGACCCACTGCCACATCAGCTATGAGCCAGAGCTTCCAAAAACTCAAATGTTATGGTTAAATGTTAACCAGGACAATGGCGGTGACGGACTTCTTCGCCGGCGAGATCGCGACGGAGCTCCTGAAGCAGCTGTTGCTTATATCCCGAAAATCGGCCCTCTGCAAATCAACCGCCGACAACCTCATATCCCACCTGGAGCAGCTCCTCCCCATCATCCACGAAATCAATACACCGGCGTCGAGCTCACCGCCGTCCCCCAGGCCCAGCTTGACCTCTTCTCCGAGCTCCTCCGCCACGGTTTACAACTAGCCATCAAAGTCCTCAACTCCGCCCGCTGGAACATCCACAAGAACCTGATGAACGCCCGCAATCTCGAGTGCTTGTCTCTTCAAGTGCTTAAAAAGCTCGACTTTAAAATCCCCGGTTGCAAAACGCTTGTCGTTTCTCGCTTCAAATTCCCCACTGTCCTCAATGCTACATGCGAAGTCGAGCTCATGCTCTCGCTCTGCTTTGTTATTCGGCTTTTGGGCAGAAATCCATGCCTCCCACTGCTAATCAGAATCTGGTCACACAGGTAATAATAAATAACGCCAATCGCTTCTCAACCTGGACTTAGTTAAACTATTTACTTCTCTTTCTGCAATTTTGATCTCATTTGTTGTTTTAAATTGTCAATTGAGTGTAAAGGTTTTCCATTAGCACTTAACGTCAATGGGGCTTCGTTACATGACCAGTCAGAAATGTATTGGGCAAGAGCCAAGAACTGGTTGTCTCGTGGGGAAACAATTCGTGAATCTCACGAGAATAACCTTCTCGACCTAATGGCAAGCGTAAACTGCTTATCTGATAAAGCTAGGGAGTGTTTCTTGGACATGGGAGCCTTTCCTGAGGACAAGAAAATCCCCTTGGACCTCCTCATCGACATGTGGGTCGAATTACACGACATCGATGAGCAAGAAGCTTTTGCCATTCTCTTTGAGCTCGCGAACAAGAGTTTGCTCAACCTAGTGAAAGTTGTGCGGTATGTATGGCTAAAAGCTGCTTTTTATACTGTCAGTTGGTGCAAAATTTCATCCACATCGTGATCTTGCGTTTCAAATTAAACGAACATTTGAATCAAGCAACGTGATAAGAACACTAGTTGCGTGGTCTTTGCAGGGATGGAGATGTGTATCCAAATGATGTTTTGAGGCACCTTGCACTACATTTGAGCAATCATGGTAATTTAAGTGAGCGCAAGAGATTATTGATGCCAAGGATAGAAATGAGGCTTCCAGAAGAATGGGAGAGGAATTCGGATCAGCCATTTAACGCCCAGGTTGTCTATATTCACACAGGTGTTACCATCATCATCAACATAGACAGCCTATAAACATTTTTTTGGCAAAATTTCTTATGTAACAAAGTTATGAAAATATAGGTGAAATGAACGAAACGGACTGGTTCCAAATGGAGTTTCCCAAGGCTCAGGTTCTCATATTGAACTTCTCATCAAAGGAATACTTCTTACCTCCCATCATGGAATACATGCCAAAGCTTAGGGCATTAGTAATCATAAATTACCGTTCAGCCAATGCTTCCCTTCACAATTTCCCCGAATTTTCGATCTTGGCCAACTTAAGGAGTCTTTGGCTTGAAAACGTTTCGGTCCCTCAATCATCATGTTCCACTGTCCTCTTCTCAAATTTGAAAAAACTATCCCTTGTACGTTGCAAGATCAACAGCAACTTTAATGAAGCAGGTTTAGCGTCAGCGTCAGCCTCAACCTCTGTTGTTCCATTGACTGACTCGCGGCTTAGTCTCTCCCCTGATCGGATTAGTATATCCAGTGATCGGTTTAGCACCTACACTGATGATATTGAGGACTAATTTGAACAACTTCATGAGTTTATCAAGGAGACATTGTGTTTGTTTCGTTCAAATCAAATTGCATGATTAGTTCTTTCTATGGGAGAAATATTTAATTTGTATGCTTATAAAACAATTTATTTAAATTCATGTTTTGATTATGTGACATTATTTTAAATCAAGCTTGAAAATTTTATTCATAATTTATATGATAATTGTTTATCGTTTAGTAAGAATCCTATATTAGTCAATGTACGATCAAGTGATCTTATAGATAAAATACAATTAAAATACTTAGTATAAATTGATAAATTCACAATCGCTAATATAAACTTGGATATTTATGTTTGACAAGATTTTGGTGTTATTGCTTAATTGATTGAATGTGATGAATTTAACATTATTTTAGGTACGGTTTGAATATTTTATCAATAACTTATACAATAATTATTTATTACTATATTCGATTGTGAAACAATATAAGATCCAACAGTAGTCAAATCATAAGTGTTTATAATAAAAGGACATTGTAGATAAACAAATTTCTTAATCGGTAAAATAAAGCTGAATGCTTTATTTTCACAATATTTTGGTATTGTTTATTACCTAATTGGAGGAACTTGTTATAGTGTTAATTACAATATGAAGAGACCTATGTATTCGGAATATTTTAAACTTGACTATGGTTGAATTAATTCTTTAATTAATTTCGTTTCATCATGTAGAACGTATATGTTATTCATTTAAAATAACAACTTATAGATGCATCTCAATCTTTAAAGATTGGTTGGGTCATATTTGTATGCTATATCTTAAGCTGAACATTTTATTTTTTACATTATTTTGGTGTTGTTTATTACCAGATTGCAATTTAGAGAGGGGGACGTTTTGATGAATAGTCCGGTCAAAATTTTTTTTTGGCAAATGACCTCTTTTTTTTTTTTTTGGTTTTTTGGCATCAAAAAATTAACTTTTTAGGCATCAAAACAGTCTTAGTTTTTTTTGTTTTTGCAGTAGTTGGATTCCTTTTTTCGATACAGTCCTTTTTCTTTTTTCTCTAAAAAAAATTGAGACAGTTTCGATACTAAAAAAAAACATTTTTTTAATATAAAAAAAAGAGATCATTCGTTTGATTTCAAATTTTCAACTCTTTTTTTCAAATTTTCCCACAGGGAGACCTATGCATTCGGAGTATACTGAACTTGACTATAATGAAACTCAATCAACGAATACCGCAAGCGTGCTCTTATTGACCAAAAAGGACATTTGATTGGCGCAAATTTACCTCAAAAATAAAAAAATAAAAAAAAAAAGATGGGTTACAAAAAGTAGTCAGTCGAGAATTTCTGATAGTGTGAGCCTGGCCTGTTCCTTAAGCTAGAAAAAAGGACATACTTTTCCGGTTTTATCCATTTATTTTGATAATAATTGAATTCTAATACCTTCTTGTGTTGAAGGATGGAGCCAAATCAACCAGCAAAGAAGAAGAAAAAAAAAGAGGGCAGAACCCCAATGCTATAACGCTAGAATTGGGCTTCGCAGCATCAATTTGTGATCAAACCAGCGCCGCGGCATCAAGAATCTGTCCTTTTACGATTTTTTTGTGCAAAATCAGTATATTTGAAGCCAAAAATGAGAAACTATTAGAGTTTCTTATTAGTTGTTATATTTCTCTTACTTTAAGGTATTTAAATAGAGATATGAGGCTACGGTTGTAAGAGACTCATATTTTTGTAAGAGAGGCATTCTTTTGTGAGTGTGAGAGCTTTATTGTTGAGAGAAAAAAAAAATTCCCATGAAAGGTGCTAGGTAGAAGAGAGATTTCAGAAACCCAACTTGAGAGTATGTGATAAAATTTCTCTTGCAACTGTATCCATCTTCTTCATCCTAGTGGAATCCGCAGCGGTAGAAGTAAAACGTAGTCTCAAATTTGGACGAACCTGTATAAAATTTTGATGTTCTTTCTTCTTTTCTTTTCTATAATTATTCGTTTTTTATGTTCTTAAAATTAGAAGGCGCCTAATTCTTCAACATCTTGGTTTATCTTTGCCTGTATTTTAAAATGTCATGGCTATGATATCAGCTAAAAACTGTCTTATTGTATATATTCAGCTCTATCATTGTACCAAAGCTTAAAATTCTCAATGTGGCCACATGAGAGAGGCAGTCGATGGTACTTTGTGTAAAGGGTTCTTGGGGTATCTTTATGAAGTCTGTGAATGATGAAGCAGAGGACCGTCATTTTGCTCGTCAACCAGCCCATCCCGTTGTGAGGGGCAATGTCATCTCCACCTATGGAATATCGCTGTCTGCTTTTCTAATTTGTCTCTCAGATGATAAACTCGTGGCTCTTTTCCAATACCAAAATTTGTTCTCTGTTTATTTCTGGAGAAGGTAATTGGTTCCCAGTGAGTTATTTTTTCCTTTCCACGCATATTAACAAAAGTTGGGCACTTGAAATGGGATGCGATCGAGAAGTGATCGCCAAAGTAAAGGCTCAGGATAAATAAAGATCAAATCAAACTTTTTCTTTTATTTATTTATGAAACAAATCTCCCATTTTACTAGATTAGAAGAAAGGAAAATATTAAGTTGGGCTCTTAAGCTTGACCCCAGTATTCGATTAAGTACAAGAGTGGAATTGACCATTTATCTGAACTTCTTTGGATTATTGGTGCTTTTGTACCAAATCTGACGTAATGGCTTATGTTTGTAAATAGCAAGTGTTGATTATGGCGGCAGCATAGCAGCGACAGAGGAAGGTATTATGGTTCTCTCTTATTCGTAAGAGGTTAAATTTTTGGCTGGGGCAGCTGTTGATGTTGAATTTTAGTTTAAATTTTATGAGAGAAAAAACTGTAGCAAAAATAATTGAAACTATAAATAACAATTAAAACTGTGATGGTTAAACATGAACATATAATATGTGAGGATCTTTGAGGGTTTTTGTCAAGAAAGTGAATTGATTTTTTTTTTGTTCCACTTAATTTAATCTGTAAATTTTTAAAGCTACACTTAATTAGATGTTTAATTTTTTTTTCCTCCTAGTCAGGAAAAGAAAAAGATTTATGTTGGCTTAGTAATCATAGCAGCTCACTACGCAGCAGTCTTTGCTTGAAAATACTTGTATCATATTTCCGCTTTCGGGAGCATGAATCAATTATTAGATCGTTGCTTAATTATATTCCACGAGACTATTTCAGCTTCTTCTTTTAATTTTTATTTTTCTTTCTGAGTGGAGGACCAATTTCAGCTTGAACACAATATCTAACTGGAATTATTGATCCAGAGAGGAAGTTTCCTTCATATTTCTTGAAGAAAAAGGCCATCTTTCTTGACGAAAGATTTATAAGGTGTTTAGTAAAAAGTGGTCTGGACTATCTTCTTAGTTATAAATAGTATAAAACTCTCGTATGTCTCAGTAAAAACAGTTTTAATAACAGTTCTAACCACCCCATCAAACATTCTATTAAGATCATGTTAAGATTGAAAAGTCGTCCTTCTAGAATTCAAGACCAGGGGAGTGATGTACTGATATGGTTCACTTTCTAATTAAGAAGTTCAACAAGATAAGATTGAAAACGATTCAAAGTCTCACGCTCAAACATGAGATTTAAATTGTATTTTTCTTCCAACAGAACCAATAACGCTTAAATAATATTGTGATAATCTAATACTAGTATTTTGGATACAACTTGCATTTGATATATGTGTATATACACGCTCATGTGCATATTTTTTTCATTGTTCCAGTATTGCAGATGTATCAGATTATTAAAATTCGAAGAATAAATCAATTAAAAGGCTGAATGGCTCATGTTTCAGATTCCAAAAAAAATAAAAAAATAAAAAAATAAAAAGTTTTTAGCAGAAATACTCCTCAACCGTTTAATAGTTTAAAATTTAGTCCATAAACCTTTAAGGAACCGTTTGTTTTATAGATTTAACTAATTTTAATTAAGTTTTAAATGCAAAATTTGAGTTTTAATTTCTTATAAATTTACAAGATTTAAATCTAAATGTTACAGTATATATACTATATTGTATATTTTTTAATATCATAAACATTTTTTTTTAACCCTTAAAACAGTTGCAGAGAGACCAAAATTGATAACGAACACATGTATTTTGTTATGAAAATATCCACATGAAATGGAGGGAAAATTCACCGGTATAAAGGGGAGCTTATTGATACTCATCTTAGCCAAAATACATCTATATGTATATATATATCTATATGTATGTATATATATTTTTTCCGGTTAAATCCTCAGCTTCGTGATCTCAAGTCCTTGATTACTAATTTATTACTGCTCAATTTCAACGAACTCTTTAACGAAATTCCGAGCTTCGTAATCTCAACCACCCGCGAATCAAATAAAGAACAGCGGAGGCACGTAAGACACAAATTGCATGTGTAGCTAACCCTTCTTTGTTTGGTGTGCTTTAAAATTTACAAATTTGAACTAAAAATTTGCATCTGATGCTGGGTCGTTAAAACCAGACTCAGAAGGGCAGTTTGGAAAAAGTTGAACCGTCTAACTCTGAACGCTGAACTCATACCCCGCTAGATTCTTGCAGTAACTTTTTAGTACAGTAACAATTATTATTATTATCATTGTTATTTCAAATTAATATTTTCAACGGTGGCAATTACCAATTTGGATTTTATTTGATCTTAGAAATATACTTTTTTAAACATCGATTTAGATTGTAGTTTAAATCACACAGTTTATATTTTCTATAAAAACAAAAAAATTTAAATAATTTCAACCAGTCCTCAAATTGATCACCTATCTACTTGTTTTTTATGTGAAAAGAAATATCCTTTTATTTCTTTTTTTTGTTGAATGTTCAACGTTAGTGGCTTCATTTGAGAGACATGTTAGAAAAACAAAATTCAGTTTATTACAGTATAAAATTTTACATAATATAATAAAAAGTAAAAATTTATTATAGTGTAAAGTTTTTGTATTTTTTATGTTTCAATTAATTTTTGAAACACATTTAATATTTTTTAACTTATTTATTTATTTTTGTTTAACACTTTTCACTTAGCTTAAAAAATAAGTTAAAATTTAAACAATGTTATATACGAGAATTTTTATACAGTAATAAATTACTATATTGCATAAAAATTTTGCACCGTAAACATATTCCAGCTTGCTTTTCAAGCAAGTTTTTGTTTGGTACATAGTTCTCTTTGATTGGCGCAAGTGTGGGGAATTTGCACCAGTGCGGAAGTTCCACATTTTCTCATTATGATTGTGGGGCCACACAAGCATCTAATTTCCACCGTTGATGACCAATCGACGGCCACATCTTCCGGGGGCCAGAGCTTGCCCAAAACGTCTGTTAGAGGGTCATTATACTCCGTTGATTAAAACTGATTTTATTATAAAATTTAAAAATATTATTGGTTAAAATTAATTTTATTATAATATATAAAAATTTTATATTATAATAATTTTTTTATTTATATTTTATGAGAGCTTGTATTGTTTACATAAGTCATACCCAAACACGCTGCCTGTGATAACATCAGCGCGCACAAATGGAGAGATCCGTCCTCTTTCCCAACTAAAACAGAAAATTAACCAACCCACGGCCACCACCAGAAGAACCCAGCTGGTGGATAATGGCTGTGACGGACTTCTTCGCCGGCGAGATCACGACGGAGCTCCTGAAGCAGCTATGGGACATATCCCGAAAGTCGTGCCTCTGCAAATCAACCGCCGACAACCTCATATCCCACCTGGAGCAGCTCCTCCCCATCATCCAGGAGATCAAGTACACCGGCGTCGAGCTCTCCGCCATCCGCCAGGCACAGCTCGACCGCTTCTCCGAGCTCCTCCGCGACGGAAAAGAACTCGCCACCAAGGTCCTCAACTCCGCCAGATGGAACTTCTACAAGAACCTCATGTACGCCCGCAAGCTCGAGCGCCTCGAGAAGCGCGTCGCTGTCTTCATGCAGGGCCCACTCCAGGCCCACCTCCTCGCCGACGTCCACCATCTCCGCTTCGACACCGCCGAGCGCTTCGACCGGCTCGACCAGTCCAACCACCGGATCGAGACCTGGCTTGGCTCCCTCAAGATTGGAGTCGGAGGAGGAGGACCCGGGTGGATGGAGGAGGCGCTCAGGCGGGTGGAGGAGGACGACCACCACCACTCCGTTGAGGGTGGTTTGGTAAATTTAGGCCTGGACCTGGGGAAGAAGAAGGTTAAGGAGATGGTCGTCGGAAGAGACGACTTGACTGTCGTCGGGATTTCGGGCATTGGCGGCTCTGGCAAAACCACTCTAGCCAGAGAGTTTTGCAAAGACGATGAAATCAAATGTAAGCGCATAAAAAAAAAAATGAATAGAATAAATGAAATTTCTTTGTCTAAACAAGAATCTAACTTTGGATTTTATAGCTCATTTCAAGGACAGGATTTTGTTCCTAACGGTATCGCAATCTCCGAACGTGGAGCAGTTGAGGTCGAGGATTTGGGGGTTTCTGATGGGGAACGTTAATCTGGGGCCCAACTACGTTATTCCCGAATGGAACCTACAGTGTCCATGGAAGACTAGTGTCCGAACTCTCGTCGTTTTAGACGACGTTTGGTCGCTACAAGTGCTTGAAAGATTGATCTTCAAAATCCCCGGTTGCAAAACGCTTGTCGTTTCTCGCTTCAAATTCCCCACGGTCTACAACACCACATACGAAGTCGAGTTGCTGGGAGAACACGAAGCTCAAGCTCTGTTTTGTTACTCGGCTTTTGGGCAGAAATCCATGCCTCCCAATGCTAATCAGAATCTGGTCAAACAGGTGATTATAAATATTTATAAACTCAGTTAACCAATTACTTCTCTTCTGTAATTTTGGTCTTATTTGTTGTTTTAGATTGTCAACGAGTGTAAAGGACTTCCATTAGCACTTAAGGTCATTGGGGCTTCGTTACGTGACCAGTCAGAAATGTACTGGGCAAGTGCCAAGAACAGGCTGTCTCGTGGAGAAACAATCTGTGAATCCCACGAGAATCACCTTCTTGAGCGAATGGCGATAAGCGTAAATTGCTTATCGGATAAAGTTAGGGAATGTTTCTTGGACTTGGGAGCCTTTCCCGAGGACAAGAAAATCCCCTTGGACATCCTCATCAACATGTGGGTCGAATTACACGGCATCGACGAGCATGAAGCTTTTGCCATTCTCGTCGAGCTCGCCAACAAGAATCTGCTTACGCTAGTGAAAGATGCGCGGTATGTGCCTTTAAAAACCTGCACCCGCTTTTTATACCGTATGTTGGTGCAAAATTTCGTCCGACACAAAAAACACGTTCCTGAATTTACAAACCGGATCAAAACATTTTGTCATTTTTGGCGTATGTTAACGCTCTATTCCTGGTCTTTGCAGAGATGGAGATGTTTATACCAGTTACTGTGACGTTGCGGTCACTCAGCATGATGTGCTGAGGGACCTTGCACTTCATTTGAGTAACCGTGGTAATATAAACGAACGAAAAAGACTACTAATGCCGAGGAGAGAAACGGGGCTTCCAAAAGAATGGGAGAAGAATTCGGAACAGCCATTCAATGCTCGGATTGTTTCTATTCATACGGGTATTATCATCAACTAACACAGACTAGCTTGTATACATTTTTGGCAAAATTTTTTACCTAATAGATTTATGAAAATATAGGTGAAATGAACGAAATGGACTGGTTCCAAATGGAGCTTCCCAAGGCTGAAGTTCTCATATTGAATTTCTCATCAGAGGAATACTTCTTACCCCCTTTCATGGAATACATGCCAAAGCTTAGGGCATTGGTAGTCATAAATTACCATTCTGCCAACGCGTCCCTTCGCAATTTTCCCGAATTTTTGAGCTTGGCTAACTTGAGGAGCCTTTGGCTCGAAAAAGTTTTGGCCCCTCGATTAGCAAGTACCACTGTCCCACTCACAAATTTGAAAAAGCTATCCCTGGTACTCTGCAAGATCAACAACAGGTTTGATCAATCTGTCGTGGACTTACCTCAAGCCTTCCCCTCCTTGTTGGAACTCACAATTGATCATTGCGACGACTTGTTTGAGCTTCCTTCGAGCATCTGCAGGATGCGTTTCCTCAAGAATATGAGCATCACTAATTGCCACAATCTATACAAATTGCCAGCTGAGCTAGGAATGCTCAGATCTCTACGTATTCTGAGGTTATATGCATGCCCTGAACTAAAGGAGCTTCCTCCCGGCGTTTGTGAGCTACTTGACTTGAAATACCTTGACATTTCGCAGTGCGTTAAACTATCGCACCTTCCTCAAGGAATCGATAGGCTTGCAAGCTTGGAAAAGATCGACATGAGGGAGTGTTCTAGGTTTAGAAGTATCCCAAAGTTTTCTGTTTCTCTCAAGTCTTTAAGACAAGTAATCTGTGACGATGAAGTCTCTTGGCTGTGGGAGGACGCCAAGACAGCATTGCCGAATCTTCACATTCAGGTTGCTGAGAGGTATTTCAGCCTGGACTGGCTTGACGAGTGAACTGAATTTTAGCGACCATAAAAAATATGTAATTGGTGTTTGGTGTAGGTAAATTGTAAATAGTTACCGAGATAATAAGTTCTGTCAACTTTCTTTTTACATTTTCATGGCCACCTCAATTTAGCACCAACAATTGTACCAAAGTTTTTAGCATTTTACCGTTGAATATGATTTCGAAGATCCAGTTCCTAGTGCAAGTCGCTTTGCTTTCATGGTCGTGAATGTGAAAAAAATTAAATAAAAAAACCTTTTCCAAAGACTTCTATTTGGCAAAAATCACTTTCTTTTTATTGATGATGAGTCAATGGACCACAAAATTTCCAATAAATAAGCTGAGTGGGCGTTAGCACTGAGGGCGGCCAGGCGGCACAAGTAGAAAGCGCATAATTTCATATTAGTCCAGAAGTTGGGACACTCCAGTGGGGTCCATTACGACGTGTTCTTTGGTTTGATTTTAATAATTCCCCAAAAATGTAACTATAAAAAACCAAAAAAAAAAAAAAAGAAAAGAAAAGAAAAGAAAAGAAAACGCGGATTCATATGGTGATTGAAACCGTGTGGGAGTAGGAAATGGGAACGAAGATTCCTTAGTCGATTTATGGCTACAACTGACGTGTAATGTTTGAAAAGAGAAGGATATGCATTCGTTGAACTTCACATCAAACGTCCAATTTATGAGTGAGCCTCTTCTCTAACGATCTGATGCAGGTAATGGACCACCACTGAAAGGCTACACAAATATTAATTAAGAACTTCACTAGTAGGAACCCTCAGTATGCACATTTTGAAACCGTTAAGTATGGTCAAAATCAGTTTTCTCAAAGTCATATAATCTACCGGCGAGGAAAATTGCCTTATTTAATTTGTTTGTTCTCAAAATTTTTTTTACTTTTACCAAAGTTTTTCACTTTTTTCGTGCATGCCTCATGTTTGTAGTTGGAGAGTAACGACCTTAGACGTCATTTAATGCATTTCCTCTATCTTAAATTAGATAAGCTAGTTGACTTACAAAGATCAAATGAAGCTTACAAAGTTAGGCAGACTCGGGGAAAATTTAGTTCCTTTTCACTTTGAATCTTCAGTGTTTGGTTTGTTCACAAAGCAATTTGCAATATAAAACATTTTTATGGCATATTTGATACACCGTATTATATTGTATTACATTGTATTATATTATATTATATACAAAAAATGCAATACAAAACATTACACATTAGGTTAAAAAAAAATTAGTTTAACAAAACATTACGAAAAATTAGTTTAACAAAACATTACAAAGATCTAACAATCAAAATTGATGTGGTAAAAAATAAGTAGATATTTTTGGTACCACACCATATAATTTCTTTTTATTTCTTTGTTCTATTCTTCTACAAGAGCCGAAACCTGTTTTTATGGGGAAATAAATGACAGCAACTACGATATTTGTTATATAAACCTCATACGATAACTATTTTATTCATCAATAGAATTATTCTTCATAAAAAAATGGTGTAAGTTCCAATATGAGTGCCTGTTTTGCTCAAAAACTTAAAAAAAAAAAGAACAGCACTTTAGAAGGGTTAAGAGAGAATCCTCAAACCTTGCAAGTCGAAATAGAGGCTTGGCCAAAAAGAGTAAAAAAAAAAAAAAAAAAAGAAAGGATGAAAAAAGAGAAAATCTCAAGGGAGCTGTGTAAATGGCGAACAATGGATAAAGCTGTACCATTCGAGGCAAAAGGAAAAATTCTACGAGGCTCAAAATCATGACATCTTTAATTTTGTTTACAATTTATAACACAACCCAACATGCCCATGAAACAAGACTCTGCTTATAAATAAGATAGTACACAAAAAAAACTGATAATATACAAAATCCGACAATTTGGGCTCACAGAAATCTGCTGGGAATATACCCACGTATCCTGAGGGGTAGACCATAAAACTCATCATTTCTTTGGTCTCCCATCCTGTGCTGGAAGGGTCTCCACCATGGCACTCCTCTGTCGTCGATCGCGTATTTGGATTCAACCGTGTTGTCAAGCAACGTCCCCACAATCATGGCTACCGTCGGGGACGACAAAAAGATCGTGTTCAGTATGTCGTCAAACTGCAGGGACAACAAAATAATGTCAAACACATCGGTCGAGTTTATGCTAGAATTAAAGAACGTTGAAGGGAGAACAACTTAGAGAAAGGCTCAATTGCTAGCATGTTTAAAGATGAAAATAACTTACCCATCCAGCATCTGTTCTTACTGGTCCATGGCCATCTGCAGTGGTGTTCATGACAAAATATTGAGGGATTGATATCCCAAGGAACAA
>CAMOHE010043236.1:26896-49979 GCA_946598075.1 Artocarpus hirsutus
AAAAAAAAAAGAAAAGAAAAGAAAAGAAAAGAAAACGCGGATTCATATAGTGATTGAAACCGTGTGGGAGTAGGAAATGGGAACGAAGATTCCTTAGTCGATTTATGGCTACAACTGACGTGTAATGTTTGAAAAGAGAAGGATATGCATTCGTTGAACTTAACATCAAACGTCCAATTTATGAGTGAGCCTCTTCTCTAACTATCTGGTGCAGGTAATGGACCACCACTGAAAGGCTACACAAATATTAATTAAGAACTTCACTAGCAGGAGGGAGGTACTTTGAGAAAGGGCCTCTGGGGAAAAAAAAATTTGGTCAATGACCTTTTTTTTTTTTTTTTGACATTACAAAACTAAATTTTTGGACATCAAAACAGTTCCAGTTTTTTTTTCTAAGATCATATTTAGATTCCTTTCTTCGATACAGTCATTTTTTTCTTTTTTGTGAAAAAAACTGAAGCAGTTTTAGTGCTTAAAAAAAACCTATTTTTTAATTTAAAAAATGAGAGACCATTTGCCAATTTTTTTTTTTCGTTTGGCCTTTTTGCCGAATTCTTCCAGTAGAGAGTAGGAGGAACCCTCATTATGCACATTTTGAAACCGTTAGGTATGGCCAAAATCAGTTTTCTCAAAGTCATATAATCTAACGGCGAGAAACATTGCCTTATTTAATTTGTTTGTTCTCAAAATTTTCTTTACTTTTACCGAAGTTTTTCACTTTTTTCGTGCATGCCTCATGTTTGTAGTCGGAGAGTAACGACCTTAGACGTCATTTAATGCATTTCCTCTATCTTAAATTAGATAAGCTAGTTCACTTACAAAGATCAAATGAAGCTTAAAAAGTTAGGCAGACTCGGGGAAAATTTAGTTCTTTTTCACTTTGAATCTTCAGTGTTTGGTTTGTTCACAAAGCAATTTGCAATATAAGACATTTTTATGGCATATTTAATATACTGTATTATATTGTATTACATTGTATTATATTATATTATATACAAAAAATGCAATACAAAACATTACACATTAGGTTAAAAAAAAATTAGTTTAACAAAACATTACGAAGATCTAACAATCAAAATTGATGTGGCAAAAAATAAGTAGATATTTTTGGTACCCCACCATATAATTTCTTTTTATTTCTTTGTTCTATTCTTCTACAAGAGCCGAAACCTGTTTTTATGGGGAAATAAATGACAGCAACTACGATATTTGTTATATAAACCTCTTACGATAACTATTTTATTCATCAATAGAATTATTCTTCATAAAAAAATGGTGTAAGTTCCAATATGAGTGCCTGTTTTGCTCAAAAACTTAAAAAAAAAAAAAAAAAAAAAAGATCAGCACTTTAGAAGGGTTAAGAGAGAATCCTCAAACCTTGCAAGTCGAAATAGAGGCTTGGCCAAAAAGAGAAAAAAAAAAAAAAGAAAGGATGAAAAAAGAGAAAATCTCAAGGGAGCTGTGTAAATGGCGAACAATGGATAAAGCTGTACCATTCGAGGCAAAAGGAAAAATTCTACGAGGCTCAAAATCATGACATCTTTAATTTTGTTTACAATTTATAACACAACCCAACATGCCCATGAAACAAGACTCTGCTTATAAATAAGATAGTACACAAAAAAAACTGATAATATACAAAATCCGACAATTTGGGCTCACAGAAATCTGCTGGGAATATACCCACGTATCCTGAGGGGTAGACCATAAAACTCATCATTTCTTTGGTCTCCCATCCTGTGCTGGAAGGGTCTCCACCATGGCACTCCTCTGTCGTCGATCGCGTATTTGGATTCAACCGTGTTGTCAAGCAACGTCCCCACAATCATGGCTACCGTCGGGGACGACAAAAAGATCGTGTTCAGTATGTCGTCAAACTGCAGGGACAACAAAATAATGTCAAACACATCGGTCGAGTTTATGCTAGAATTAAAGAACGTTGAAGGGAGAACAACTTAGAGAAAGGCTCAATTGCTAGCATGTTTAAAGATGAAAATAACTTACCCATCCAGCATCTGTTCTTACTGGTCCATGGCCATCTGCAGTGGTGTTCATGACAAAATATTGAGGGATTGATATCCCAAGGAACAAGGAAAGGCCCAATATGTAGAGGTTTCTCATGGAATTACTGTTTGCGAATTGTATAAAAGAGACCCCAGAAGCAGCTGGACAAAGAAGAAGAAGAAGAGATGTGCATTAGTAAAAGTTCTCAACTAGAACGCACTGAAAATTTTGAAAAGAAAAAAGAGTATGTAAATAGGACCATAATGTCATCAGTGGCATCACTTACTAACAATGCCGAACAAAACGCAGTATATTGCAGCAAATATTGGCAAAGGAATAGATGCAAAGAAGGCACCAAACTTTCCTGAAAACACATGGTAAGATAATGATCAAACATGAGATGGTAACCGCAGACTCTTCAAAATAATGCTAAAGGAAGTGAAAACAAACCAAATATCGAGAAGAAGAACATGAAAGCAGTAGATATTTGCACCACTCTTCTGCTACCAATGCGTGTCAGTCCAAGGAGGCCAACGTTTTCGCTATATTGGTATTTAAAACAAAATATCGTTAATAACAATATAGAGAAGTCGTAAAAAGTAAGAATAATAATAAAAGAAAAATGTACAGCACATGAAAGATGAAAAGAAAAACCAAATAGAAGCATTGTTTTCCTACACAGATGCAGTATTGCCAACAGCAGCACCGAAAATTCCTTCAAGCAGCATGCCAATACCCTGCATTTGGAAGATAGATAACCTTATTTCTATTTTCTAGTTGGTAAAGGAAGATCAAGATACCTAATAATTCAATTCTTATGACAACAACTATAAAGAAAGAATTTCAGTTTTGGGAGGTATGTGGAATAGAACAACAGAACAAATAATGACTGAACCTGTAGCCCAGTACTTCTACTCAGAACATATGCTGGAGGAGCTGTAGCACCAGAAAGCCGAGCCGCTGCGAAATACGTTCCAGTTGACTGCACCAATTGTTATAGTTATATTCAGGCAGAGAAAAGAGATAGTGAACTCAATATGAAGACTTAAAATAATAAATCAATTATCTGTACACATACGTGTGAACCCAACTTTACTAGATTTGAAAAACTCGTACAAAAAAGACTAAAGAAAACTACACCTTGATATGTTTTGGAAAAAGACGAGCAGGAATTAAAAAAAAAAAAAGCAAGCTTTTTTAAGTAAATTGATACAGAAGTTGTGTGGATGGAGACTAAACCTCCACAGATGCAACAAGAGCTGCTCCCATCATCCCAAAGACATGGCTTGCTTTGAATACGGGAGTACCCCACTGAAATGGGTATGGAACTCTGATCCTAAATTAGAAAATAACCATATTGTGTCAACAGAAATAATTGTTCCAGAAGGCCAAACACGACCTCCAATAGGAAGCAGAAGACGTACCAAGGAGCAGACGACATGAGGTAAGAGCGGTCTGTGCGGCAACTTATTTTGGTCTGCTGCTTAACATTGTTGTAAGCACCTGCTGCGGTGAGGATAGCAGCAAAAGCCCAGACAAGCCCAATGCAAATAAGCAAAGCAAATCTTTCGAGTACGGGATGAGCAATAGGGTGGAGACGCTTCAAATACTGGATACGACATGTGCAATTTTTGCTGTCATTAAAAACTGACAGCAGAATGTTCAAAACATGGAAAGTGGAGGGTTTGGTAAGTTGTTAACCTGTTGGGAGATGACCAGAAGAATCAACATTGGCAGGCCGATTTCCACGCAGTTACCAAGCTGCATACAACATAAAGAATGTTATTGCGGGTTTTTGATATTTGTGCTGTGAAACCACAAAAGCAATTGGGTTTTCTAGAAATGACATTACAAGTGGGAAGCCCCTCGCAAACAACCCGAGACCAACGACTGAAACCAGTGGCACGATGACAATGGGACTAAAGAGTCTACATGGAAAAATTAATGTTGTAATGGTCAGGTAAGTAATATAAATGCCTCTAGGCTTTCAATTGATCACAAAATCTACTGATAAGACAAATTAGGAATATGTTACCGTGTCAAATTGCCCCATGCCCCACTGAAACCAAGGATCATGTTGACGAAGGAAGAAACAATTAAAGATCCTTGAATAGTTCTCATTGTATAAAGAAACCTCTGCAAGCCGCAGTAAACAATAGTTATCAAGGTATATATGTTTCTCAAGACAGAAATTGCTCATAAGCCTTCTGAGACAACATTCAAGCTAAGAAAGTATAAATAGCGAGCAAACAAAAATAAGATATTCGCTTGGAATGTGGGGAATAATGTCAGGTATGTCATACAATAACATGACGGTTTAGACATTTTATCATTTCATAAATTATGCGTACGTAGGATATGAAAGTGTTAAAACATTCTCCACCTCTGTAAGAATGAATTCACAAAATATTCAACAAATCCAATCATTCCATAGTACTTTTGTGTACCTCATGCTCGTCTGTAAAATTCCTATCAGCGTAATCGTTGATAATTGACAACACAGGCAGAGTGAAAGCAAAAGAGGCACTCATCACTGTCGGAAGCCTCGACCCGATCATCGTCTGAAGAAGTGTGTTAATTCCTGCCATAAACAGCAATGTTTGGATCACCCGAGCTTTATCACCCTGTTTAGTACAAATGCAAAGTAAGAATGTTAACTCCCATGGGTCCTTTTCCTGCTTAAAAAAAAAAAAAAAATCCTTCATTGACTTAGTCAGTGATAACTTACACTGTCTCCACCCATTCGAGGCACAAGGCGGTTAACAACCAAAACTATAGTCCCAAGCATCACAACATAGTGTTGGAAAGCTAGAAGACATGCGATTGCTGTAAATTCATAATTAATCCAAAAAGGAATTAGTTGCAGAGATACCCAACTCCATCATTTTTATAATAAAAAGCAAAAAATATTCTCAACTTTACATTTTACCTAAAAGTTTTGCTTTTTAGTTTTTCTTCACATGTTAAAACTTCTGGAATATGGAATTGGGTATTGTCCAGGTAACAACAAAAAAATGGCTATGAAATTTATACATATCAGTAACATAATATAAGTGTGCTTGGCAAAAGTCTTCTAAACCACTGTTGTGGTTATAAATAGTGTAAAGCTTTCAAGTACTACAATAATAATAAAAAAATCACTATAATGCAAAGCTTTAACGTACTACAGTAAAAATGGTTCTAACCAATAATTTTAACTAGACTTAAAGATTTTAACTTTGAATTAAAATCAAAATCGTGATCAAAGTCAAGGAATAGGAAAAAAGGATACATGAATAATCAATAAATAATGGATGATTTTGCAAAGTTGACAAACCAGAAATGTAATAAATGCATATATACGGATTAATTTAAGATCCTCTCCTTAGGCATAACCCAACCCGAAAGATGTAGCCATGCAGGCCGCGGCTAGCTAATATAGTTGAAAATTAAACCAAAAAATAACAATAATAAGAAAAGCACGCACCTTTCTTTTACTTAAAAAATAAAAAACAAAAAAAAAAATCTCAACTTTACCATCGTTTCAGCAGTTCAGATAAAAAATAATAATTATAAATAACAGTATAAGATACCAATTAAACTAGAAATCCAAATCAAAAAGGTGAGTTTTCCAATATCCAGATTCGAGATAAAGCAGGACAAAGAAGAATATAAAGATAAAATAATTCAAAAAGAAAAAAAAAAGGAGGAAAGGAAATGGACTAACGCCAAGAGGGATTTGAGTGGATGCAATACTGAAGCTGTAGGAGTTGCTCAGCCGGAACCCAAGTGGGACCCCTGGCGGCTCCGAGCGGTAGCGGCTGAGGAGGAGGCGGCGGCTGCTGATTCGCCGTTTCACCCATGTTTTTTCTTTTTTACTCTTCTTTCTAATTCTTCTACTTTCTTCTGATAGCTGAAGCGACTTTCTGAGGAGAGAAAAAAAAAAGAGAGAGAAGAACGTAGTTTAGTTTTTGTTTTTTTTCTCTTCTTATATTCCTTGTCCAGTACTTCTATTAGTAATTGCAAATCACCGACCTGAGAAAAATAGAACATGGGAGCATACAAAAGGGCAGAGAGAGAGAGGAGAGAGAGATAAATAGAGAGAATTTTAATAAAGACAAGTGATATTGTTTTCTATCGAGAAAGGAAAATAAATTAAGGCAGGTCAGGCCGTTTATTTACTTTTATTTATTGAGTTATTTATGCGCAAACCTCCTTCCCATAACATACACAGAACCCTCGGGGAAGATACAAAAACAAAAACAAAACCAAACAGAGAGAGACAAACACGTATCTCAATCGGATTACGTTGGTACGTTGTCGTTTATCGAGGATTCAGAATGAATAATGAAAAGCCCATTATCAAAGTATGGGTCTCAACTCTTCAAACAATCTTTGAGGAAATTGCACCTTCTTTTACCAACTTAAGCAAGCCATATATGTATATAGAAATAAAAATTTTCAAATTTCAATCTTTTTTATTTCCTCACCATTACTATGCTGTTTTCTTGCTTTTTCTCAACCTCATAATGACCAATATTTGTGGTTAATTAACTTAAATTTGGAATGAGACAATTCACTCTCTTTTTGTCCTGTTTCTATGGTCAAAGAGCATATCACAAGCATACCATTATGATGTACAGGATCTTGGAGAGAAAAGGGGTCTAAAACCACTTGATTGTTTAGAGATCTAATCAAAATCCTAATCCTAACTTTTTTCTTATCTGACGAATGCAATGAGACTTTAGACGACCCGTTTGACACAAAAGACATAAATAGAAAGCAAAAGCGATGCATGACAATTCCCTTCCCCCTCACAATTTTATTTTCCTTTCAAGCTTGGAATCTTTTTTCATCTTTTGGGCCAATTTGGGGCCAAGAAAAGAAAAAACAAGCACAATATAAATAACTGGGGTCATTCTTGTCCTTGTAAAATCTTTTTCAAACAAATTGACTGTTTCTTTTTTTTTTTTTTGAATTTTTGTATTTTCATAATTTCTTGAGAGACGATTTTGATGATTCCAGGGTAAAGGCGAGATTCAGATTTCAGTCGGTGGTTTTTGTTTGTAATCGGCGGATTAAATTAAATTTTGTTTTGCGGATGCGAAAAAGACAAAGAGAATTTTTCAAACTTCGCGCAGCTTAGCTACGCAAATTCCATTATTATCATTAATTTTTGATTTATGTAAATTTTTAGCAACTAGAGCCCGTGACTAATCATAAATTAACTAATAAACAGGTACCGGATGATTAATCAGAGAAGTAGAGATACCTTTACAAGAAACAGCTGACAAACGAACGAACGGAAAAGCAGTTGGATACCACGTTTATGAGTTGGGCTGTCAGGCAGCGAGTGGTATTGACGGGATATGTGGGAATACGAACACTAAAATACAAAAGTCGGCTGGAAGTACTGGTGCTCACGTGCACCTGTCAAGTGCTGTTTTGTGCCTAATGAACGAAGCACGTTTCTCGGATTATGGTTTCCTCTGCCTTTACGTATTAATCCAGAAACAAAAACATCTCTTTTTAATATAAACAGAGAATGACAGATAAAAAAATACATGTAACCGCGGCAGAGAGAATTAGTAACATTATGATCTATATGTAGACCCCGCTGTAAGTAAATTAATAAAGTGGTTCGAATTGTCGGCTTAATTGAAAACGTTATTAAAATGTTTAAAAACTAAATTTTAAGGTCAAAATTTTAACTTGTATAGTGCAAAAGTCTCGTATTATTAGTGTTTAAATTTTAATTCGTTTCTCAAATATTATATATATTGATTTAAATTTTATAAAAAAAAATATTGTAACAAACCATTCTAAACTAGAATTTTTCTTTTTTTAAAACCGATAAACCAAACATCACTTAAATATCCCTTGGCATTTAAAAGATTTGTCTTAATGAAGCTGTACTTGGTGTTTGAATCTTAGAAGTGTATAGTTATTTAAGGGACCTTAATCCTTTTCTTGGAGAGGAGATGGTCGTTGTACACAGAAATTATGCAATGGCTTGTACGTTTTTACATTGCAGAATGTGCGGCAGAAACTCAGATCAGAAACATGTGCGTAACAATTTTCTGTCTCCTCTCTCTCCGCTGTCACAAGTTTTCGTATGAAACTGTTGTTTATCCTACTTTTTACGTCAAAAATGGTCATCTTGTTGGACAAATTTCAATTTCATCAGTAGGACCCGTGCCAAACTTTTTTGTAGCCCAAAAAAAAAAAAAATCAACATATGAGAAGGCGATTGAGAAAAATCCAAAATAACGAAAATCCCGTTCAAACTTAAATTACAGGGAAAAATAAAAATAATTACATTCTAAAGACATCCATAACATAATCCTAATAACAGATCCATACACAGAATATAAATCCATATTATCCATTCTCAGAGTAAGTAACAACACTTTTTATCTGATTCTAACACATAAAGTCCGGTAATTAACAAACAAATACGGTTCTACACGCTGGCTTTATTATACCATATTTTGTAGATCCTAACGACGCAACAACAAAGTACATTCTTCACATCAGTTGCAAGCAGTACATCATGAAACTGCAAAAGCCATAGCAATCGCAGGTAATCAGTTCCAGCCTAGGAAAATCATATGCTCGTGTTGTTAGATTTAATCTCTTTACAAAAGTTTTCTTCGGTATGGAAAGATACGTAATCAGCCTGTAAGGGGATTCACCACATGACCACTGAGCAGAACTGTCCCAGTCATGTCTTCTCTGATCAGGAAGAGGAATGGATGGTCAGCAACAAAGTCTATTTCATCAATGACCATCAAAGATCTAAAATTTACAACACCAGCAGAAGCAGCTGCAGCTTCTGTGCCTTCCTCATTAACTTCAATGAAGGACTTCTGGAAAATGCTCGAAACATATAGGTTCTGACTGACCGGCGAGTCCACCATTTCAGTCAGGCCACCTTCACCGGAGAAAGGTAACACTAGCCCTAGACCTTTAAGGGTATTGGAAGCTTCAAACCCAAATGAAATCTTGAACCTCGGAATCCTGAAGTCACCCACTTTAACTCGTTGATAGGGAATATGGCGTTCCAAGAATCCAGACTCACAACCAAGTTTGTCCACCAAAGCTGGCAGCCCATCCTTAGCATCTGGAAGAAAGAAGTACATGGAGAAATGACGCTTGTCCTCGCCCTGTTTATAAGGAAGCGCTAACACTTTGAATCCGTCATAGGCGCTGACAAGCTGCTTCTTCTTCATGGTCATGAAGGGTACCTTGACAGAGCTCCCTTTAAGAAGGTGGAAGTCATAATCTTTTGTTTTTGAAGCATCAAACTGCTCGCTCCAGGCTCCTTTGAAGTACAATGCGTTTGCGAAGATGAGCCTGGTAGTGCTGTCAACTGATCCAGGAGGAAGAACCTCTTTGATAAGGCCACTAGTCTCTTTCTCAGCCCATGAATTCACTTCTCCTGTCACCTCAGCAGCCTCCGGAACACCCCCACAATCAACAACTCATAACATCAGCATTCCGAAAACTACCTTGTAAAAGAAAATACTAGGGAAACTAAACATCATACAGAAGTTTAGCATCACATCCAAAAATAGAGAGGACAGATGGTTGAAGGACATGTGAAGTGACTTGGCAAATCTATCAAGTTGTAGAGCCTAATAATTGTCACTTATTCCCTCAAAAAAAAGAAAATTATTGTCTTCTTAAGCTCAAACGAAGAGGTTAGAGAGGGGGGAAAAAAGAGACATATGCGTAAGTTGTGATTTTTATTGTAGTCTTCTTTTTCATCAATGTATATATCTCCAGTTGTTTAAAGTGAACGTAATTCTCATATTGAGAACCAATCACTATAACTCTTGTGTGTTCTTGTTTGTTTTCTTTTTCTTTAGCTATTTATAGTGCTCCCAGTCTTGCATGTTCTTGTTTGTTTGTTTGTTTGTTTGTTTTTTTCTTTAGTGATTTTTAGGGTTCTCAATAAAATAGAGTTATAACTTCTAATTCTTAACAAAATCCTCATGAAAACCACACAATCCTCAAAAAGTGGATAAAATCCATTGCTCTTCAATTTGGGTTGGTGTTGCAATTTTGATGCGGTGGTGGTCATTGTGTTTTTGTGGAAGTGTGCGGTACTAATAAGGCCCTGTTTGGTTTCATTTTCCAAACATTTTTTCCTGTTTTCAAAAACACAAGAAGCAAAAATGAAAATAAGATGTTTGGTTCCATTTTTGAGCCAACAGAAAACAAAAACATTTTTGAAAATTCCCAAAAATTGCTCATAAAATGAAAAAAAAAAAAAAAAACGTTTTGTGTGTGTTGAAAATCCTACCAGCCACCCACCACAGCCCACTGCCCCAAGCCCTCCCCAACGCTGGCAACTGCAACACCGGCATCTTCGTGATGAAAGGGCAGCTCACGCCGCACTCGCAATGGGAGGGAAGCTTATGCCGAAGGCGCTCCGCCCAAAAGAAGTGGTGACCTCGGTGAGATGCATACAAAAATAGAGCCTGCTTGTGAGTGACCTCGGTGAGACGCATGCCAAACCTTCATTCTTAGCTCTAACTCCTGCCACAAAAATGTCGTCCGAGTTCCCTTTACTACCGATCACTTTGGTTGTCTCCCCTCGCAATCTCGTCAAGGCCCAACTTGTCATAAAGCATAGTGGTTTGGTCAGCCATGGGCCACCCAAAGCTTCAATGCAACTAGTGATGTCCGGATAGGATTCATTAGCACTCAATCAAATATGCGCTTCTTTATACCCACCCCCTTTAGCACCGAATCATTAAAGCGGTCTCGAGCCTTCGCCGAGACAAATTTCAATGACTCAAGGGGCCTAGAGTTGGAGAGGACCCTGTTGTTCCCAGTTTGCTTTGGTGGCATTTTTTCAAAATTAACAAAACAACAGCAATCACAACGCTACTCAAGCTCAAAGAATGACCACTACAACCCAAACACCACAACCAACTTAACAAGTCTCTTCAAACACTTAGTACCGTACACTTCCACCAAAACACAATGACCACCACCAACCCAAATTAAACCAAGTAGCACATAAACACTCCAAAATTTCCACAAAAACACAATGTCCGAAATCACAATTAGTTCTCCACAAAATTACAATATGCCCAACTTCCAAGAATTCACTCAAAAGAATGTTGTAACAATTCACAGTCCAAAGTCACTCACAAATCTCTTCAACACAAAAACCAAGTTACCTCAATATCAATGTATGACGATGAGGGGGTTTTGTGATGGGTGTGGGTGAGTGTGATTTTTGGTGAGAATCTTGAGAGAAGTTTGATTTTGATATAGAAAAATGTGGTTGAGGAGGAAATTTATCAAGAAAATTGGAGTTTTAAGAAGTTTGATGGAGTTTTGGGAGCGTGAGGGCTGTTGTCGAGGCGAGCCAAAGGTGAGGAAAAAAGAAGGGAGGGAGGGTTTTCTTGCTGCGGTGCCAGTTGCAGCGTGTTTTGGCGCTGCAGCGACAGGTCGTTTTCTCGCTGCAGCGAGAAAGGTGACCATTGCAGTGAAAGCTGCAGTTTCAACATTTTATTCAGTTTTTTTTTTTAAGTTTTTTTCAGAAATATTTTCTTTTTTCCTTTTTTTCGATATTTATTTTTTCAATTGAGGGCTACTGCAGCACCGCAACGAGTGAAAATCTCATTGCAGCTCCTAGATTCTGTAAGATTTGGGGTCAAACGGGCGCTGCAGCACCTTCTACTTCTCTGTGCAACGAACAGATTACTCGTTGCAGCGCCTGAGTTCTGTACCAAATTGCTCAATCTGAGGCTGCTCTGGCGCTGGAGCGAGCGCTTTTGTCACAAAAACATTAGGTGTATACCATTTTAACTTTATTATTTTTGCAATTGTGGCATAAGAAACGAGGAAAGGTTTATCTATGAAAATCACGGAGTCCTTTCCTTTATTTTATTTTAGTATAAAAACACATAGTTGAGAATCTCACCTAATCCTGACGCTGAAATGGAACATCAGTGTAATGCGCGTTGTTTAACTAAATACAAACACCCAACTTCACAAACCCTCGAATCTAATAAGCTGATCATAGAACAAAAGGTCCGTTTCTTTTATCATACAAAGACCTCAATAATGCATCAATTTTACTATTACCGAAAAGCCAGAATTAAAGACTCCACAAAATTGATAATCCAACAGCACTAAAAATAAGAAAACATCAGAAATGGGAACAGTAATCAGGCCGATGATCATAATTCATAAGAAATTCCAAATCCAATTAAAAAGGAGGGATGAGGATCTTTTTACCTTGGTCTGGAAATCAACCTGAGAAATAGCCGCCTTGTAAGAAGCCTCTACAACCTGTTTGAAAGAAGGCTTGAGAGGGAGAGACTTCTCGACCCAAGCGCCGTTGGCGAACGACAGTCGGGGCCCGCCGACGGAGCTTGCGTCGGAGAATACGACGGCGACGAGCTCGGAAGCGAAGGAGTTGAGGTGATCGGCGGACTTGGACTTGAGGAAGGAGAGGAGCTGGTCCAAGGTCGGACCCTTGGACCCAGCGGCGATCAGGCTGAGCACCACGTGGATCGACAATGGCGAGAGCACCACGTTCGATTCCTTGCCTTCGGTCTGAAGGAGGCGCCTCGTCACGCTCAAAGCGACGTCGGTTAGGCTGCTTACCGTTTCTCGAACGTCCATTGTTACAGAGAAGATGCTTTTTTTTTTTGGGAAAGTTGCAGAGAAGAAGTTTACAAGCTTTTACAGAGGAAACAGATGCCGGGAGCGTAAAACGACGACGTCTTGAGAGGATTACTTCGGTCACAAGTCGGTTCTCCGCTGTTCAAGCTTTGACCGGTCCGCGTGTCTTCCCGTGGAACCGTGTCGTATCAGCATATGGAAAAAATGTCGTTTTTTGGAACATTGTCGTTTCTTTTGTTTGTTTTTTATTTTTTTTATTTTTTTCCTTCCAAGACAACACTCAACACAAATAAGCTTCTCAAAGCAGGACACTAGGACTTTAAAATGTTCAAAATTCTCAAGCAGGACGACAGCCAACATCTAATCCTCTCGATCTCCAATAGAATTGAATCATGTCCTTGTTATTTCATTAGTAGGCCTTAAGATTTTTAAAATATAACAAATGAAATGAAGGATGGGACGAATGATCTTCTTTTTCATGAAAAAAAATAGCTATTATTAGAGATAAATAAGCATTAACATTTGAATCGAATTAAAAAAAAAAAGAGAAGAGATTCTCGGTACAACGCGTGAGATGGAAATATTGTCGTGAAAACGACAATGGAAACAAATATAGGACAGTTAGGACGAACAACAAAAGTCCAAACCTCTATACTGGGCCGACAAGGGAAATATCTCTAGTGGGCTGACTGCATGGTTAAGCAACACGATGACTTCGACCCAATGTTAAGTAGAAGATGAAAGGTAACTCACAATTATAACTCAGGGTTAAAGGGTTAATGAGACAGTTAATCCAATTATATTTATTAAATTAAAATATAATTTTAATTTATAAAAATTCTATAAATGTCTAATAATAATGATATTATCAAAATTATTTGTATGTAATTATATAGTACAAAATATAATATCATTAAGATAATTACTATATCAGTAAGGACATTTTTAAGATATTTTAAATATTGTGTTAGATTTTAATTTTATAACAATAATTTGGACACGTATTGTAATTTTTTCTTATAAGTCAACCATCTTCAATATAAATTTGTCTTTCCAATTTTCAGTTACAAAAGTAAAGAATATTAACAAAATTAGCAAAAATATATCTTTTTTTGCAGCATTAAATTTATATTTGTTCCTAGAAAAAACAATGGAACAACAAAATAACGAGAAATAATAATATATAAACAAGTTGTTCTTAGGAGTTCTTTTCGCGGAAAATACATATTGGCTGTTGTAAGACACCTGTTTAGGGAAAAAATGTTTGAGGTTTGCTTGGTGCAAGATAATAGTGTGGTTTAGAACTTATGGTTTAAATTGTGGATTTTAAATTGTATAATTTAAATGGTAGTTTTAAACTAATATTTGAAATGTAAAGGTTTAAAACAAGGATAAAACATCACATCAAGTTTAAAACGAAAATCGGTGCTTAGAAAATTACGGTTTATAAAAGAAAAATGAAAATAAAAATGGTTTTTTATTGTAGATTATGATTCAAAACCGTGTGAATTTTAGAATGAGAGCAAAGTTTGAATTTCGAGGGCTGTTTTAAAACCGCATCCATGGATTGAATTTGCCTTAGTTATTACTCCAACAAATATCAATGTAAATTATCTTCAATAGTTTTGAACCTCATACCGAACAGCCTATTAGTTTTTTAGAGTATTGCATTAATGACATTTTTTTTCAAATGTTGCATGTCGTGTTTTTTCTTTTGCCTTCTAAACAAAATTTTTTTTTAGTCTTTGTTTGAAAAGTAAGTTGAAATTTTAAGTTTTAACTTAATACAATGTAAAGCTTTCGAATAGTATAGTAATTTATTATACTGCAAAGCTCTCATATGCTACAGCGTTTAAATTTTAACTTCAAGTTTTAACTTATTTTTCAAACTAAGAGGTAATTGTTGGAGTTTCTAAAGCTGGTTATTAGTATGTATTTATATCAATCATATAAAATAGTTATGGGTTTTATTGGGTCATTTTTTTTAATGAGTATTCATAGCTCATTTTCCTTTTCATCATTTATTTAAGATTTGGCAATTTTTTCTTCCTCTTTGATGTCCTTCGGCTTTATTGTCCCCAGTCCGGTTGTGTGAAGGAGATAAAATAGTTATTTTACGAAAATGATTGGCATCTCAATTAGTGCGCGATCAAAATAGAAACGACGATACATTTACGAAAATGATTGATGGCTCATCATGACGCAATCAAAATAAAATGATAATATCTTCGTGACAAGATCAATGGTCAACTAAAAAAAATCATTTTCAAAAAAAGATACAATTGATAGTACTTGTTTTTTAACCGTTAAATCTACAAAAACAATAATTTTGATTAAATTAACTATTATTGTTTTCAAAACGTACAACAACGCTAGAAATTCCCAAGAGTCGAAGTCCCCAAAAAATAACCTATCCTTAACGATACTTCGTTACTTTTTCCATGGTGCAAGATCTCTGTTAGCGGTTCCCAATTCCGATTGTCTAGATACTAGACTTGTAGTTGGTAGTCTGACACGATCAAAACTTATTAATTATCATTGTTGAGCATTTCATCTTACAAAACCCCACGTTTAATAAGGGGTTAAAAAGAAAGCAACTGAAGAAACATAGAAAAACAAAACAAAACGGGACAAAACTTTGTTAATGCTAAAGCTGTTCAAAAGGCTTTTATTTATGTTTTAACTCCAAAACGGTGCTAAGATGGATAATTATTCACGCTTATCTCTAGATAAACTTAATAGTTTTGTGGCTGCTAATTAGAGGCATCCAATTACTATCCAAGAGGAATCTACAAGGTGGAGAATTCTTCTGTAGATGGCTCTCACACATGACGATAAAACGGTGACGTTGCCAACCAAGAAAAATTCTAGTCGAGCAGTACAATACAACAAGAAAAGGAACTCAATACGTGGAAAACCTACCATTTCATCAGATATAACCTATTTAATATGTTTTTTTTTTTTTTTACGAAACTTAATAAGCTAATTAAATTAATGATATAATATTTTAATTGACATAGCATGATACTATTAAGGGACACGAAAGGAGACATAAACAAGAGACGTATAAGCCAAATCTCATTTCTTTTTTATTTTCTGTTTTTCTCCCCTTCTAAGTGTACGCATTCATTATCAGTCTCTTGTATAATATTTGACATTTCATTTAATAACTTATTTGTCGACTATTTATTTATTTATTTTGTTGTTTTGATGAACTATTCACGGACCCTTGAGTCCAACAAAACAATTTTGTAGAGAATAATGTCAAGTATCTAATATAAAAATTTGTTTGTTTTATTCCTTTTTTTTTCTTTGCTGGAATAAAAGTCGTTTGTTAACGTCAGTAGATTGATAATGCTTGAGAACTAAACAAAGATCACGTTTTTTTTTTTTTTTTAATTTGGAAATATCACTGGTTTTTAGCGATGGTGCTGATAATTTGTAATTGATTTTACATTTTAAATGTAAAAGAATACAATATTTTTACCGAGTTTAATATTTATTTTGGGAGTGTAAAGAAAATTACCAATTTGACTCTTAATCCAACCTTTATAGGGTGTTTGGTAGGATGGTTAGAACCATTGTTTAGAACTGTTTTACTAGAGCATGTGAGAGTTTTACATTGTAGTAATTTTTTTATTGTTGCTATAACATATGAGAGATTTACACGGTTTACAACTCAGAAAGTGGTTTGGACCACTTTTTGCCAAACATCCCTTCAATCTAAGTATTGTATTTGGTTATTTACTAAATCTCCCCTTTGGAATTCAATCCAACCAATACAATTGATTACTAAAGTTAATTAATTGTTTACATGTTACATATAAATACAAATATATCATGCATGTTGATTTATTTATTGTCTAGAGCATGTGATGGATCATGCTGTCTGGCTGTTGGAAATATTGTCAACGCAAAGTATGTTTTTGCAAGTCATGTGTAGAAAATCATTTGTTGGACTGATTAATAAATGTTAGTGGTCAAATTCATCATCAGAGTCGTCTGTACATATATGATCATCCACATACAACCCAATAACTAAATAAATAATCACGAAATTTTTTTGGACGTATGATGTCCCAATTAATATAATATATATGGTTGTGAATAGATTGTACGATGAGTTTTAAATTTATCAACAATGTTGGGTCAGCCAACGCTAGCAAACAAAGATTCAATATTCTATACGTGCCAAGATCTTGAATCAAAGTGGGAGATGTCCTAGTAATTTAATAGGGTGTTTGTCAAACATGATTAGAACCAACTTTTAAATTTAAAACATTATAGCATATAAGAATTTTATATTGTAGCAATTTTTTACTTTTTACTATAGCATATGAAAGCTTTACACTATTACTAACCAAAAAATTGGTGCTAATCATACCTGTCAAGCACCATTTAAGCCAACTTCAATTGTGGTTAAACGTGATTTTAATTTATCAATAAAAAACAAAAAAGGGGAAAACAATGGTAAGCATCTTTATTTTATATATATATATATATATATATATTAATTATTACATACTTGAATGAAATTGAAGTCACATGGTCCATGAAGGAGAGCCGGCAATTTTATTATTGTTAAATTGGAATTGAATTGCTTTGGAGTGTACATGATACCCAAAGAAATTCATGAATTGGAGTGTACATTTCGTTTGTAACTTTAAATCTTCTAAATTGCCTTTTTCGATAGCCTGTAGATACAATCTGCAAGATCACCCACATAGCAACATCTGAGAAGATCAAGTATTGTTCGCATGATCATTTTAGAATTTCAATTCAGTGTAAGTCTTGCACATTTTCAGCTATTTAATTCAAATTTTAAGTTGGATTAGTTGTGATTTGACCATAGGATTTAATGGATGTATCTAGATACTTTTTATGCCTAGGCTTTACTTATTTAAGGAGCTCGACTTGTGACTTCCGAGTTAGCTACAAAGCGAGAGAAAACCGAAATGAAAAACCTTAGAGTTTATAGACTTTGACATATTACTCCCAACCCTTTTTTGCCTTAGCACATTGATTCCAATTCGGAAACTCCGAGGAGGAGCTGTTCGTGGATTGAAGACTTAGAGTACGTTAGTTGGACAGAAGGCTAACAAAGTCGACGTGGAGTAAGACGAAGAGTCCGAAGGAAGATGGGTAGAAGGAGGTATAGTGAGTTTCAATATTGGTGTAGATTATAGGTTTTCTTGCAATTTCAATCCTTTTAACAACAATTTGATATTTGTAGATCCTTCTTATTTTTTGTGTGAGTAGTACCGGTGGTTTTTTTAGCAATGTTTTTGGCCATAGTAAATAACCATATTGCTGCGTTCATCTTTTATTTTTCATATTTTTAATATAAACAACTTTTATATTTGGTTATTGTTTACACAAAGTACCATTAACGTATATGTGCTCAGAATATCAGTTATCCATGTATCACGTCTTACAAAAACAATTTTTAACTTTAAAGCATGAAGATGTCACATAAATTCCTTTTCATGTACAATTATTGGATGTACGTATACTTATATATATTTGTATATATACGCACCCAAACAAAGTTTGGTTTCATATATGATACATATAGTCATCAAAGGACCAATTCATGCTTCATCACTAGTCTTGTATGCTACTTGTTGAGGTTCAGTAGATTTGCAGGGTGTGACTTGGTGGGTGAGTACATGCATTGGACTCTGATTCGTTAATGTTGGTGATGACGTGGCTAGAGCAATGGGTGAGTTTATACGGCAAGATCTCTAACGGGCGGTGGGGATGGTTAAGCCTGGATTGAGCCGAAAAGGACTACTTCTAAAACCTACTCCATTGCTAAACAACCAAAATTAAACCTACAACCAAAGTCAAGAAAACACGAAAAAAAATGTAACAATAGAGGATCTATCATAAGCAGTGATGGTGGGAGAAATAATCAATAGTTGATGGAGGAATGGCTTCAAAGGATAGAGGCAAAGCTGCCTCTGTCGTTGGATTTGGTTTATTTTTGTAGATTGGCAAACGGAGAGCTGATGTGATAAGTTCTGGAGTTTTTCAAGACTTTCAAAAAATATGCTTTGGAGCCAAACTTGGGTCTCCTTTGTCGTTGGGTTCAACAAAGAGAAGTTGATATACACAGCCCTAGCTTTCTTCAAGTTTTCTAGAAAATGTGCTTCGAAGGCATTTGTTGTTGGGTTCGGCAAAAGGGGAGTTGATATATACGGTTCTAATGTTCTTCGGGTTTTTCAAAAAACATGCTCTAGAGGCATTCGTCATTGGGCTCGACAAAGAGGGAGTTGATATATGCGATTCTAGTGTTCTTCAGGTTTTTTGAAAAATATGCTCCGGAGGCGTTTGTCGTTGGGTCTATACCCTCAAAGGATGAAGCTTGAATTCTAGAAACTTCTAAGGTTAGTGACTAACTTCGACAAGGCTTCTAAGTGTTTTGGTAGTAATTTTGTAAGATTCGAAGAGGCTAAGGTGAGTAACAGAGGAGGGACTCAACCTTAAACAGTAAAGACAACAAGTTTTTCGAAAATTCTTTGAAAAATCTTCCAAGTCCTAGGAATACAAACATAGAAGAAGATGATGATTTTCTAAAATTTAGAGAGTGAAAATGATGAAGAATGGGGTCTAAGTCGCTCAGATGATGTTGTCTTAAATAAAGGAGAAGAAGGCTATTTATAATGAAGGTGACTGACTTGCTCCAGAGCTGGTGTCCAAATGCTCCGACACACATGTTGGCTCCGTTTTCCTTTAGAGCAAGTGGTGTCAGGTGCTTTCGGATGTTGGTTTTTAGGTTGGCCAAAAATGGCATACATTTAAGGTTGCTCTAGAGCTCTTCTAGGCCTAATACTCTTAGATGGTTTAACTAAGTTTGACCATCTATTTTGGAGGGCTAACAAGTATGTTTTTCTCTCCTACATCAGGTCTCTCTATTTTTGTCAAGTCTAAATTTCTAACGTAATCAAAACTCCGTCAAGATTTAGGCAGGAATTGGTGATGGAGGCGGGCACATGACACCTTCGATGATAAACCTGTGGCTTGCAAAAAAGTTATCTCAACATAGATGGGGGCCCTTTAGAGGAATGGTGTGTGCTTTGAAGGCATGCTAGGCATTCCAAAGGTATATTTGGTGCTCCGTCTCTAGTTTTTTTTTTTTACATTTTTTGCTTAAACAAAAGGCTTCCTAGCTGAGGTTTTGATTCCTTGGGTTGTACTAAGGCAAAAATAGAGTTTTTGGGCTATTTTAAAAGGCAAAAAGGAAGGCTTTTGGGATTTATTTCTTCCATCTCCGATTTATTGTAATTTAATTAACTTTAAAATCCCCCAAGCAGGACTTAAAATGTAACGCCACTATATGCGAGTCAATAATAAGTATAAATAAATTGATTAATTATCGCTTTAAAACTTTAAAACATTGTCCATGGGACTTTAAAATAAACAAAAAATAAGAACATGCTTTAAATAATAATCTACAATTTTAGTATAGCACCAAATATTAAAATTAGAGTCATCGTCATCGTCATCATCATGTTACAATTCCCAGTCAACATATAACTAAACACAGCCACTACAACAATTTTATGAATCTTACATGTTTGAACAAAAAATAGTTAAATCTGAGATATTCTGACATGATACCAGTAATATTGTCATCTACTTCTCGTCAAATAGGTTACATTGAACTCCACCTAACAAATGAAAATATAATAAGGATGAGCATCGACATGCCCAGTAAGGAATGCATAATTACCACATTAACACATATATGGTTAGTTAATTCTCAATATTATTCATCTTATGAGATTTATTATAATCATATTTTGTGAATACTTTACATTAATCATTACCAAGTTTCATATATATATATATATATATACACATATCATGATTCATCAATGTTCCTAGCTATTCATATTTCAATGGAGTATCTTATCACTCAACTTAACAATACCCAAAGGGGTGTGCTTTTCTACTCTTCAATCATTCCAAGAGCGTCAGGTGAGGGGACATCAAACTCCAAATCCTCACTAAGTTGTTTCCTGTATAGTGTGCTCTAAAACTTTTGACCCAATGTAGTATAATCACCTCCCCTTAGGGTATTCGTACTCAAGGACGTAATCGCCGCCCTCTTCACACCTTACCATTCCTCTATAATCATTTATTATGTATAGAGTCAATATTCCTAATCATGTTTCTCAAGTATAACAATACGTGTCAAATCAATTCATTCTCGCTGTAAAATACAGGACAAGTTCTGCAATATTTTGTCATGAGTAATATTTATATACATTCAAAATATCATATACATATCTTACAATGTAAACAATTAATTTTAATTAATCAAAACCACACAAAAGATGAGTAATAGAATCCCTACCTCTTTACAAAATATCCACTGGTAACTTCCATCTTACACAATCAAGTTCACCACGTAAGCTCCAAATATGTCGTTATCCTAGATATATACAAATAACCATATTTATGTTCTCCATGTTTGAAAATCAAAAACACAAGTTTTGAGACATTTCTTAGTCTCAAAATAATGAGAATAATTAACTCTGGATTGTCGGGTCAGCCTACCAATTAATTGTTTTTGGCTTTCCGAACAAAACTACTATTTTTGGACCTTCTATTAGCCTGCCAGCCTCCAAGGTTTGGCCTATCGTGTTCGGCCTACCGAACTCCCAATTCGGCCTGTCGAACCTGTTGGCTATCTAGCCTGCTGATTTGCTAGATCGACTTGTCGTCGAAAAATCTAAAAAACTGAAGTTTTCCATGTTTGAGGTTTTTTAGCTCCAAAGCTCAATCCAACTCATTTCATCTATTTCCAAACCATAACAAATGTACAAAATCCTTAGAATATCATATTCCAAACACTTATAAGCCATTTCCTTCAAATTTTTATACATAAAACACATCTAAAATCATAAAACTTCAAGTTTTACAAAACTTATGCAAGAACATGTTTTAAATTTGAAAATTCTTAAACTCAAAATAATACCAACCAGTTTTGCAGGTATCTAGAGTTTTCAAAACGTTGTATAAACATCCACAAATATCAAAAAATATATATCTAACAATTTTCATACCAAAATACAAATTAAAACCAAAGTTAAGGTTTTAGAAATCTAACCTTAAAACTTAGCTCAAAAGTATGGCTTGATCTTTAAGATGTCCAAACCTCCTTGATCTTTGAGTTTGTGGAGGGTTGTTTGTGGATTTTTATGTAAGAATAGCTTAGGTTTTCTTTGGTCTTCTAGCTTGTTTCTCTGTGGAAGAAAAGAAAAGAGAGGGAAGAGAAGAGAGAAGCAGGGAGAGTGGTGGTAAGTCACTGGAGGGGTGAATGATTAAGAAGAGAAAAATGAGGGAGAAGACAAAGGAGAAGTTGAGGGTAGGTATCCTCGTGTCTCCTCTTGAGACTTTTGCCAGAAAATGCCAATGTGGCATTTTCGTAAATAAATGAAATAGTGAAGGCAACTTAGTAATTTTAGATACAATAATTTTTTTAAATTATTACGTTTTACACATTAAAGTTTATACAATCATACCCGTTAAAATAACATGTATTACATAAAATCAAATTGAACCAAGATAAATGGAACCATTGGACTAGTCATGACCTACCAAACCACAACTTACAATAGTTTCCCAAGCTTGGCTTGGGTCCACAAAGCAAGCCTATTAACGCTGTAGGACAAAGATGCTGGGTTTGGGCTGTCAGAAGGACTTGGTACGAAATTAGCCATCAACCCTACTAATTTTGTTGATCCAAAGACTTAAATTTGCACTAATTTTTTTATTGTAAAATTGGAATTAACTTGCTTTGGAGTGTGTATGATATTCAAAGAAATTCATGAGTATGATCCTCCAAGTCGCAAAAACACTACTTGCCAAATGCCAACCTCAATTTTTGCCCCATTGTTATTTTTTTTATAAAAAAAAAACCCTCAATCTAAGCCGTGCTTTAAGTTTCCTGTTCGTGCTGGTCGGAAATTCTCTTTTAAGTTTGCAATAGCAAAATCTAGTAAATGAATTAAAAATGTAACTTTCACTCAAGAAAATAATAAAATAATAAGTAGATAATGGTCTGAAGTTGTCTGGTTGCATGCAATACGAAAAGATGTTCCGTCCATGGTCTAGGATCGGCCTTTCGCTATCCTTTATTGTTTATAATGAGAAACACAAAATTTCAGCAAATGAGTATATGTATATATATATATATATATATATATATATATAGAAAAGATTAAATATAAATGTCGTTTTTAGCTTGTTTTTCAATTATTTTGAAGACTTGAAGCTACGAATATAACAACTAGGTGAATGAAACAGCAATCAATCTAATTTGTAATACATGGCCTTTGACTTTATGATCTCTCCCGAACCTTATTAGCTGCTCAATACTATACTAGAGTGGTTTTGCTTATTCTGGCATTTATAGTATGAAAATTCAAACCATTACGTC
>CAMOHE010043237.1:0-14803 GCA_946598075.1 Artocarpus hirsutus
CATGATTGCTATTGAATATAAGAACCAAAAAATGAATAAATTTCACGATATATGACTGCGCACAACTTGTAGTTTACTTCTTTCCAAGTTATTATACAAAACTTCCATCAATCAACATAACGGCTAACTACCACCGAACGTTGCCCTGTTCCACAGATTTCAGACATTATCTCTTTCTGCAGCCGAATATCCAAGAATTTCACTAAAACTCTCTTCATCTTGAATTTGGTTTGGTTCGATTTGCAGGAATTCACAGTTGATCCATGAAAATCCTCTAGTTTCCCACAGTATCTTTCACAGGCAGGTGTTGGTTTTAAAAAAGAACACACTTGAGGTAAACTACTTTATTGTGTGGAGTAAAGCTGATGAAGTCTTGTTTCAATGGACGGCTTAAAAGCGTGCAAGACATATACAACAAAACGACAGGTCAACAGATAAGTTATCGTCTCTGGAAACTAACGTCAGAATAACTAAAAGATGAAAAATTCTTTCAGCTCAGATACATTCACTTCTGCAATTCATCTCTCTGCCAATCTTTTTGGCGCGAATGGTACCGAAACCATTGCAAATAGTCAAGCATGCAAGGGATGCAGAGAAGCATAGCTGTTATTCATCAGAGAGACTTCTTCAGTGCCTCATTACACTACACATAAACAGCAAATCACATGTCAAGGACAACTTAACATCAGAATTTTTTTTCTTACTTTTTTTAAAAGAGATTTAAGTAGCAATCAGGTTCGTAAAATATTACAAATTTAATATGTTAAATTTTTCCAGTCGGATAAGTCCAATATACACACAGTCAACCTTTCTTTTTCCTGGAAAATGGAAATCATAGGCTACAAAGATCCAAGGATGACCTTATCCTTCTCATCTCCCTACCCCTCTACAATGGTTCACCAGAGTATTGAATGTACCAACTAAAAACACACCAAGAAAGGTCTCCTACTTAGCATGTCAGGAACCGCAGGAAAATATCTGCAATAACAGATAATTTACAACGCAACTACATAAAGAATCTTGTAAACCAACATTCCTCATATATGATGGCCAAGAAAAGCCGTATGATATGCGATTTTAATTAAAGGATCAAATGAACGAGACAAAGGATACGCATGATAAGAATCAATTTTCTGTCTAATTTTGTCTTCCACTAGTCATTCCTTGGAGAATAATATTGCTCAATGAAGAGCTCAATGAATATACTACTTTGTTGCATAAGCCAGTGTCTTGGTAGGTGTTATCTGAATACGATTCCAACTTCCAACTTGGATCTTTTTCCATCAACATGGCCGCCTAGAAGAATTCAACTTAGCCCTTCTGATATTGACTAGCCTAAGAAATTTCCTAGTAATTTGTTTCTTTCTCTTGTGCAGGAGTTCTAAAATAATAGGCATAGCGAAGAATGAGTTTTAAACTTCGCAAGCCACAAAAGGCGACAAATTTAACACAATGATAATTTATAAGCGAACAATTACAAATCAATAATCACGAGCATTAAAAGTCATTTCAACTAAAATTAGCACAAGAATTCAATTCATTTTATCTTCACAAAAGTGGATGAAAGCAGGGCATACCTCATCACTGAGAGAAAACTGTGCAAGTGAAACCATCAGATACAAGTTGGTTAACTGCATCCCTCAATTTCTCATAGTCCTCCACTTTGTTGTACACTTGATGCGAAATGCGAGCATACCCAGTTATCGAACCAGTCTCCCCATTCTTAGGAGTCCGGTAATAAATCGGAACTTCAACACAAAACTTCTCCCTCAAATGTGTCCTCAAGTTCATAGTATCCTTCTCACATGTAATCCCTAAACAAGCAGGCAACCCAATCATGATCATACTTGCACACATTTCAGGAGCGCATCCAAGATTGGTCTCCCACGCCTTCGCCAACATCTGACCCATCTTAACAACTTGCTCATGATTTCTCTTCTTAATCCCCTCGATACCGTCTTTGAATCGATTGACGAATCCCATGGCTGAAGGAACCACCAACTGAGGGCTGTAATCCCTGGTTCCAATCCAAGCACTCTCTATCGCCAACCCATTTCCATACTCATGGGACACCACAGGGTGGTGCAAATCCGAGAACTTGGGCGATTTCCGACAGTACAACAACGCAATAGACGGCGGACAAAAGAACCACTTGTGCAAATTGCTAGCATAATAATCAGCGCCAATCTCTTTCATGTCAACATCAGTACATCCAAGTCCATGAGCAGCATCGATAAACACCTGCTCAACGCCTCCTTCCCTACAGATTTCGACCAATTCCTTGACGGGAATAACCACACAAGGCATAGAAGTAACGTGATCGATAACGGCAAGCCTAATTTTCCTCCCATTAGCCTTCCCTCTGTCTAAAGCCTTCTTAAACTCGCTGATAATCTCTTCGTCGGAATTAACGGGAAAGGGCAAAGGTACCTCGATGACATGGCCGCCAGCGCGGGTGACGTAAGCCTCGATGGACTTCTTGACGGAGCCATAGGCGTAATGGAGCATCAGAACGGCGTCGCCTCTGTGGAACTTTCCGTCGGCGAATCCCCAGGCGACCTGCTGGAGGACGATGGCGGCAGCGGTGGTGGCGTTGTCGACGATCGAGACCTCGTCGACGTGGTCGGCGTTGATCAGGTCCTTGATGATCGTCCTCGACCGGAGAATCCCGTTCTTGAGCTCGTTGAAGTAGAAAGCATCAGGCTGGGCCAGAAACCTCGCCTGCCACGCCCTCTGCGCCTCGATGACGGAGCTAGGGCAGCACCCGAAGCTCCCGTTGTTGATCCGGGCGATTTTCGGGTCGTGGTGCGAGAACTCCGATTGGATTTCGGATTCGGTTATGAAGGAGGGGAGAGAAAGCCTCGGCTTCTTCGACGCGTGGGCTTTGGCGGAGTCGCCGTTGAGCTCGAGATGGCGATTGTGGTGATGGCGGTGGTCGTCTTGGGTCTCGTGGCCGTTGTGGGGATGGGACGCCATTGAAGGGGAATTTGCAGGATTCTAGGGTTTGGAACGATTGGAGAAGATAAAGAAGGAAGAGCATGCAAGAGAGAGAAAGAGAGGGAGAAAGAGGAGAGAGAAAGAGTGTTGTGTTCGTGCCTGAAGAAGTAAAAATATGAATAAATAATTTTTAGGGAAAATAAGGGGGAAAAGGAAGGGCAAGAAATGGCAGGTTAAATAACAACAGGGATAGGGGAAGAGGAGAGAAAGCAGCGACTTGTGGGAAACATTGGAGCACCCAATAACCGCATTAAACTGATCACACTAATCAAGTACCAACAGAAAACCATCTCCCTCTCCTTCTCTCTCTGACCCATCTGCACACATATTTTAAGTATTTTTTACTCTTTTATGCACGTGACTTGGAACCTTTGCTCACGTGATTTGCATGGTGAGAAGAGAAAGAAAGGGGAAAAGGTGGAAGGAAAAGAAAAGGAGCAGTGCTTTTATCCGATTTGGAAAATAATTTAGAAATAAAAGTAGGAGTGATCAGAAAAACCTAATGACCCGATGGACCCGATGGGCCAGATTAATATATGCAACATTAATCAACTCAATTTGAGATAATATATTCTTGGCAAGCCCAACAAATAGTTTTAGGTTGACTTAATCTAACCCAATAACTCAAAGTTAATTATGTGGTGTATTATTTTTTTATTGTCAATATTTTTGTCTTTTTTTTATTGGTATCATTTTTCTTAACTAAAAAAGTCAAAGTATTTTTACATAATAATTTGCCTAACTCTAACTCAGAATCCTTGGAAACAATAATGTGTTTATATTTTGAAACAAGAATGTATTTATATTTTTTAAAAGTACTATTTTAAAACTTTTTTCATAAAATGGTAAAATTAAAAAGTATTACACAAACGCCGTATTTTTCAAATTGATCTCAATTATTCATTGGTGGCTTTTGGTTGGGATTTTTTTAATCCATCTTAACCCAAATCCACCCATTCTATTTATATAAAAGACAGAACATTTATTTTATAGATTTAGCTACTATGTTGGAGTTAGATATTAGCATTTTTGCACTATTTTAGTTAACGTTTCTTAGTTCTTTTCTTGTATTAGTTTTTATTATGGTTCATTTGTTCGTTTATGACCTAATGTATTTGAACTTATGTTGCAAATCCTTCATCTTTATGTTGGTTTATAACTTATTGAGACAATGTTAGAACTTTATAAGATCAATATGTTATCAAATTAAAACAATATTTAAAAAAACAGTTAGAACTATCAGTTATAACTGTAAACAATATAAAACTCTCACAAGCTATGATAAAAAGCAAAAAAATGTTATGATATAAAACTTTCATATGCTATAATTCTTAAACCAATGTTGTTGATTTCAATTGTTCTTCTAACAACCTAAGCCTTTTAATTTATTTTAGGTTAAGATTATTAGCTTTGGTTTTTTCGCTCTTTTATAATCTTTAACCCCATTAATTCACCCACCAACCTAGATTTTGATTGGTGGGTTGAAATTTTCAAAAACCCAACAATCTATCTGATATGTATCCTAAAATGAAAATAATAGTATAAAAACATATTTAAAAACATTTTATGGAACCACATCATAGTTTTATGCTTGTTTACGACTTGTTTTATGTTTAATTATTTAAATTTTGACTAAATGCACCTGGGTATTTGTACCAGTTGCGTGCGATACACACGTGTTGCACCTCCTCATATCCGCGACCTAACACTTTGGCGTCTCCCAACTCCAACAGGCACAGTCCCGTCGTGATGACAAGCTCACCTCTGCCTCCCAGATCCACGGTGGCATCCCATTTTTGAAGATGAAAATCCAGAAAATCCTAAATTTTGTTCCTACAAATCCATTTGGAAAATTCCATTAAAACAAACCCATCATCTAGCACCTCATTCTTTTTGTTTTTCTTCTTTTAACAAACCAATGTTTTGTTTTCCCTATGCCATGAGGTTTTCCATATCGTCAGCTGCAGAGTAAATAATGGAGGAATGGAGAGGGTGGATAGGGGAAGAAAGAGAAAAGAAAAACGACGGGTCGATGTAAAGAGACGATGGTTCAGTGGGCCCAAGTGTAAAGCTAGTACAATAAATTGTGAATTATTATTTTTTTTTTTCAAAAGCCTGACTCGAGCAACTTGAATGACTTTTTTTTTTCTTTGGATATTTTACACACTGTGCTTTACGTCCTTTGATTTATAGATTTAAGTAAATTATTTAAATAAAGATTTAAATTTTTATAAAAACAATATTATAACAAAATAATTTAAACTATAATTTAAATATTAAAACAAACACACTTTAAATTAACTCTATTAATAAATCTTATTTTATATTTTTGAGAGATCGCACCTAAAGTCTAACCTTTGAACCCCCTCCCTACAGCAGGGGAGCGGCTTTTCACTTAGCTAGATTGGATCTTTTTTTTTTTCACCCGCACTGCGTAAGACATGATTTGTTAAAAACATATAAAGCATTCGTTGATCACAATCTTAAAAAATTATTTAAAAAAAAGCCATTAAAAATAACTCCATCGACATGCAAACTAATGATTATTTCCTCAATGTGCTGCCACATAGTGGATTCATGAACGTCCTTACTCGCTCTGGTCCAACGTTATGTGCTCCAATATTTTCATGAGTTGTTAATTCTTAAAAGGGCCTTAAGGGTCGATCAATCGTCTCCTTCTTGGCGCCGTTGCCTTTGTTTTTTAATTAAAAAGGGGACATTTATCTTTCTATTCATTATGTTTTAAAGTTTATTAAAAAACCACATGCTGGATATTATATTTTATCAAACATTTATCTTTAAATTAAATTTGATGAATAAATTTATATCACAAATAAGTAATTTTTACCTTTAAAATAACCAAATCATCCTTAATAAAAAAAAACTAAAAACTTATTTTTGAGGGCAATCAATAGATTTAGATCAAAGCCTTTAGTATAAAATGTTTTTAAGTTTTGTTAATCTTTTATTTGAAATTATTTTGAGCATTTTTAGGTCAAAATTAATTGTTGATAAAAATAGTTCAAACTTGCATAAAACACAAGATATAATAAATAATACTTAAAAAATTACCATTTTACAAAATATTGGGATTGAGATCAACTAAGCACGTAGGAGCGGGGTCAAAAAAATAAGGGAGTGAGAGAGAGCGGGACGGAAGTGAGATTACACTAATAAAGTAATAGACAAAATTGATTTGATTAGAGTGAAATATAATCATTATAAAATTTCATATACAAAATTATAAGAAAAATGGTTCAAAAATAAGGCTACTCACTCTCGTCTCTACTCTCTACGTAGCTCTCTACTTTAATAGCCACACAAGTGTGTCTCCGCCTGTATGGAGTCGTTAAAACCATTTGGGTTCGTTTTGGTGGACACCACATGCAACGTATTTAACGTTCCACAGTGAAACTCGTTAGTGGTTACCGTTCCTTATGGTTCTAACTAAGCCACCAAAAAAATTACCAAAATTGCATTGAAAATAACTAAAAAAGAAACTCTCATGACCGGTGGTTAAAGGATCAAAACAACAACAACAATAATATAAATAATAATAAGGAGGAAAAAAGAGAGAGAAAATATTTATTTAGAGATCACACTGAAAATATATATGTCTTCTTTGACCGGTGGTTGGAGAATCGATACAACAACAATAATGACACACATAATTAGGAAAAAAAAAGAAAGAGAGAAAATATTTATTTAGAGAACACCCTGAGTAACATATATATTTCTACTTCCATTATAATGAAAAAAGACCAGAAAAAAAGCCCAATAAAGAAACTAATAATGGAGTATCGGGTGGTTCCACTTTGAATTGATTTGCGTGTTAATTTTTTCAAACGCAAAAGAAATTTGGAGAAGAATGATTAGCCGAATTTATTTTTTAAAAAATAATAGAAGCGTCCCAAGGCACGGAGAAATGTCTACATAATCATGGCTACGAAAAATGTTTTTTATGTTTTCAAACTGTTTTTGCTACATGCCAATAATTTAAGTTCCCACCTTGAGCAATAATGATAATAATAATAATTATTAATATTATTGAATTTTTTTTATATAAGAAAAAGAAAAATACCACGAATGAGACTATATAGTTAAGGTGAAAGAATTTATAACTAACTAAGCTGTCTTATTTGTAAATAATAATTGAATTTAAAGCTCTTATTTGCACTGTATATAGGAACAAATAGCTTAGTTTAAAAGCTAATATACTGCTTCCTACGTCGTGGCCATTTCTTTCTTTGGCTTTGGTTGTGGAAACTTCTGGGAAGCTTCCATTGGCAGGAATATTTGTTGCATTTGCATTGCATGTCCGTGCTTCATCTTACCCATTTTGGCCGTCCCAAAAAAAAAAAAAGATAAGATAAAATATATAAAAAAAACCAGATGATCAAAGATTTAAAGAACAAGAAAAGAGATTTGAAAAGAACGTTGGGTGTCTACTGTCTAGTACATGTTTCACGTGTGATTTTTTTTTTTTTTTTTATTTGGCTTGGAATTTGGATTATTTTTTATATTCCCATCTCCACGGGGTAGTTGGAGTTAGCTTAGTATTTTTTTAATCTTTTTTAGCTCTAGCCATTGTATTATAAGTGGAACAAGATTAGTATATATCTTCAGATATCATATGGTAGAAAACAAAATTAAAAAGAAAGAAAGAAAATAACATGTGAGATAACATGTGATACCAATTGTTATTTGTTTTTTTATTAACCCTGTTCCAAGCAAATTTTTCTGAATCACTACCAGATAATTCAGCTAATAATAATGATAATGACCCATAAAAATCTAATGAACTAAAGTCAAGATTTTTCTTGTAGGCGGTTAAGAGCACTTTCTCACGAGCTACAAAAGGCTCGTGGGGTGTTGATTTTCCGACTCAGAATGTGATATTTATTTGGGATATTTGTTTTATATACTTCTTTTTATGTTAATTTAAAACTTACATATTTTTCCTTCCAAAAAAAATTATACATTTTATTTTTTATTTTATTAAATGTGTACTTTTATATTAAATTTAATATATAAAATATGAAAAAAATATAATATTTAAGTGAACTTAAAATTCATGATATTAAAAAGAAGTAAATAACTCTATTTTGTTTTACCCCACCCCTTAAAAAAAAGAAAATGATATTATTATTCAATTGGCAGAGACTGAAGGGGACAAGGACAACTTTGGGTGTGTAGTCCATCTTCCTCGTTAGAAAAAGGAGAAGAAATCCCATTTCTGAGGATCACCCATAATACTTTGAGCTTCATCTTCATATCTCCACTTTCTCCACGCAAAAGGTAATTTCACTTTGGCTTGTCACGTTTCTGTTTTTCAAGATAACCATGTTCATCAACATGATCTTCAGGACATATGCATAGTTGTCACTAATCGGTGATACAGACTTTTACTGTTAATTTGGAGACCAAATGATTGTTCTTTGTAGTTTTTTTTTTTTTTCTAAATCTGTTCTTGTGATACTGACGAAGTTGTTTGTAACTCCCTTTGACGTATATAACAATCTTCATATCTTCTTTCATATGGGTTTCTTGTTTCTTGTATAGTTGTATATAATCCTTCACGGTTGGTGTAATTTTCGTTGACCATCATGATTGTTCCTCTATACGGGTTTCTTGTATACGTCGAGATATTTTTCATGGTTACTACAGCTTTTTGTTAATCTTTCATACTTCATATTTCCCATAAATATTTCTTGGTTCTAGACAGGTGAACCACCATTTTTTTTTTTGCCTTTCCAAATTCTCCACTATTCTCTTTAAGACATCATAGGTTTTTCTAAAGTGGAGATGATGATCAATTTATTGGTTGGTTTTATTTATTTATTTATTTTTTTAATTTTCTTTTCAGTCTTGGTACCAAACACAAATTTTTCCTGGCTGAGACAGAACTCAGAAGAGTCTGTGTTCTGTCCTTTATAAGGCCTTTTTTTTTTCTTTTATTGACATAAACGTATATAATCTTTAGAGTATGTGGTGATTTTGTTCAGTTTTTGAAAAAATTCTTTACTTCTATATATTTATTTATGCTCTGTCTTTTTGACAGGATTCGTCTAAACATGTGGCATAAACATCTTTTGGTGGGTTTTTACATATGGGCCTTGATATGCTCTCTCCTTTCTCCTTCCTCTAATGGCTTAATGAGAATTAACCTGAACAAGAGAGCCCTTGATCTTGAAAGCATAAAAGCTGATAGAATAGTAAGAGAGGCAAAATACAAAGAGAATCACTACTTGGGAAGTTCCAATGAAGATATAGTATATCTGAAGAACTACTTGGACGCCCAATACTATGGAGTGATCGGTATTGGCTCACCGGCTCAGAATTTCACCGTCATATTCGACACCGGCAGTTCCAATCTTTGGGTTCCATCAATAAAATGCTACTTCTCTGTAAGGATTTTCTGGCTTAGATTTTGCAGCCATTGACGTTCCTTATTAACTCTTCTTTGTACTAATCTCTTAATGTTTCATAACTGTGTTTAGCTTGCTTGCTACTTCCATTCTCGGTACAAGTCAAGCAAGTCCAGCACATATACTAGTATTGGTAAAGTCATCAAATTTTCATGACAGTTCTAGTTCATCTATATGACCGTTATAAAACACTAGTTGAGCCGTATTTGTTGACTTGTGATTCAGGAAAGCCTTGTGAAATAACTTATGGTTCTGGATCCATATCTGGTTTCTTCAGTCAGGACAACGTTCAAGTTGGAGATGTTGTTGTCAAAGATCAGGTGAGCTTGTTCTTCTTCTTCTTCTTCTTCTTCTTTTCGTTTTAAGTTTCATAACACATTTTAAGGATAGTTTGTACTTTGGCTGCAAAAAATGTGATGTAAAACTTTTTTTCCCGGTCTCTTTGTTTCATTCTAAACTCAGGTCTTCATCGAGGCTACACGAGAAGGCGGTCTTTCATTTTTGCTGGTCAAGTTTGATGGAATTCTTGGGCTTGGTTTTCAGGAGATTTCGGTTGCAAATGCTACTCCAGTCTGGTACTTTTATATATACAACTTTCTTAATTTTTGTTTGTCAAACTTTGAGAAAAAAATCAATAAAACTATAACGTCTTTCAAAGCTGCAATGCCATGGATATGTTAATTGATTTCAAGAGGACAGGTACAACATGGTACAACAGGACCTTGTAAGTGACGACGTCTTCTCATTCTGGCTTAATCGTGATCCTGAAGCAAAAGTAGGAGGTGAAATCGTCTTTGGTGGGGTTGATGAAAAGCACTTTAAAGGGAAGCATACTTATGTTCCAGTTACCAAAAAGGGTTACTGGCAGGTGAGTGAAACCAGGAAAAAAAAAATAATAATAATAATACTTGGACGTCTTGTCCTAAAACTCCTTGTTCTCCTAGAATTGAAAAGAAAGAATCTTATCAGACAATGTTTCCATGTATTTCAGATTGAAATGGGAGATATTCTCATTGGCAACCAGTCAACAGGTGAGCTCTTGAAACCTTTAAGTAGTTACGTTATGTCTCTTTTTTGATGCCACAATTATTATTCTGTCAATCAATTTGCACTTGATAGCAGAAGCCTTTAAACAAACTTGGCTCTAAGAATCTTGTGTTTGGGAATTAGTGGAGAAGACATCTTGCATTAAGCGCACAAGAACTTGTTACTTAGATTGGTTCCTTTTATTTCACTCAATGCGGAAAGATAACTGATTGTGTTACAAACATAACCATTGACAATTTTCAAAACATGATGCAATTTGATGACTTAATAACTCCATTAAGAATGCCAACTAATAATTATTTCCTCAGGCGTATGTGCTGGGGGATGTGTTGCTGTTGTGGATTCAGGAACGTCCTTACTTACTGGTCCAACGGTATGTGCTTAAATCATTTCATGAATTGTGCTTTTGCCTTTTTCTTTTTCACCTTCAAGAAAAGAATTATCCAGTTGTTGACTCTTGTACAGACTGTTGTGGCTGAGATCAACCATGCAATTGGAGCCAAAGGAGTAGTGAGTGCAGAATGCAAACAAATTGTTTCAGAATATGGAGAGTTAATATGGGATCTACTCGTTTCAGGAGTGAGTTTATTTGTTTCCCCATTTATTTGTATTTCCTTTTCTACCTTCTAAGACTAATTTATTGTACAAAAGTTGGAAATTGGAACTACTGACTTTTTTTTTTTCATCGTGACCTGCAGGTTAAACCAGAGAAAGTTTGTGCACAGATTGGTCTATGCTTGTTCAACGGGGAGGAGTATGTAAGGTCTGAAAGTTTTCTCGTGTAGTATTATTTGCTTTACTCAGTCTTATTAATTTCTCATGCAATTTCATAAAACCCCTTGGTCTGGTTTGTTAGGGTTTCCTATTTTAACGATGTTCTTCTGTTAGTCTCATGGGTATGTCTAGTTGAGTAAGAAACAAGCAAGACATTCATTTTGTTCTTTTCTGCTGAAAGGCCTTTAAGGCCACCAAAGTTTTCATGCTGCACTTAAAACACCGCCAATGATACCTTAAACTGGCACTTGAACCGCCATGCTATGCAGTGCTGGGATTGAATCAGTGGTTGAGAAGGAAAACAGAAAGGAGGGAGTTTCAGCATCTGACCCTGCTTTATGCACGGTTTGTGAGATGGCTGTTATTTGGGTCCAGAATCAACTGAGACAGAAGGAAACCAAAGAAAAAGTGTTCAACTATGTCAATCAGGTGATTTATTTTTTTAGACTATGCCTGTTGTTTTGTGCTCCAAATTGTTGAACAAAACCATAAATTTGCATTGAACGTTTCTGTTTTGGATTTTTACAGCTTTGTGAGAACCTGCCAAGCCCAGCTGGAGAATCAGTAATCAAGTGCAATAGCATTTCAACCATGCCGAACATTACATTCACCATCGGAGACAAACCTTTCACGCTCACTCCAGAACAGGTTAAAAGATACTATGCCAAACCTCAGAAGTTTAGAACTAAACTAAAACACAAACATTGCATGACACTTATGGCTTATCCTTGAATCCTGAAAAGACTAACTTATTTTGCTTGTTTTTCCTTGCAATCTTTTGCCTTGGTATGCAGTATATTCTGAAGACAGGAGAAGGCCTTACTTCAGTCTGCATCAGTGGGTTTGCAGCTTTCGATGTGCCTCCTCCGAAGGGCCCTCTCTGGTATCTATAATCTTTGGTCTTGTTGCAAAGCTTTTAAATTATATTTTGTTGCTAATATTTGTTGTCTTGACTGTGAATAATTATTCGGTTGCAGGATTCTTGGAGATGTTTTCATGGGGGTATATCACACCGTGTTCGACTATGGTGATCTCAAAGTGGGTTTTGCTGAAGCTGCTTAGAGGCGTTTGCCTAATGTTTTATTTGTTTTCTATTACCTTTGGAGACTTTTTAAGTAATTTGGGGATGTTATAAATGCTATTGAGAAACAATGCATTAGATGCGACTCCCTAAATACTGGTTTACCAAGTTATGTATTGATGGGGTATAAACATAATTATGTCATGTAAATAATTTCCGCTTAATTTGAACCTTCAAACACGCAAAGGTTGGTTGTAGATGGGGCCAGAAAATCAGAGTAACCTACTGTAACGACATGCTGAGATGTCAAAACCCAATATAATCAAAGAAATCATGTGCTTGGCAAGACCCAGTTTATTACTGATCATCATTCAAGTCGTAAACAAAACCTCAAAGCCACAACACGCATGGAACTGGTATGGTATGTGCCTGCTTTTGCGTGAAATGCTCAACTTCCTAAACTTCTACCTCGTTTATCCTGCAGGTTCTCAGGCCCTTATTTGGTTCCTGTTTCAACCCATTTTCTCTCGTAAAAATTTCACTTTTGTTCAAATTCAAACCTATGAACCAAATGTGTCCTTTTAACTTTTCTCCTACTTCTTTTCAAGTAATTGAGCCAATTTACGATAGAATACAGTTTAACATGATGAGAAAAAATGAACCTGACAAATTTTGAATGCAACATTTATATCGCCTATATCAAAATTTATAGGGCGTTTGTTGTATCATTAAGTTTAAAGAGTTAGGAAATAACTTCAACTCAAAGCATTTAATGCTCTTCAAAAGAATACATCCGTTAGATTAAAGAAGCCTCAAGCTCGTTGAAGTGAGGTGTTAAAGTGTGAGCAAGGCCAAGTTGGGAGCTGGTGCGAGAGCAAGGCCGAGGTAGGAACTACTATGCGAGCAAGGTTGGGGTAGGAGAGAGCCAAGGTGGGATCTACTGTGCGAGTAACGCCGAGGTAGGAATAAGTATTCAAGAAAGGCCAAGGGAGGAGCTACTATGTGAAAAAGGCCGAGTTAGGTAAAAACGTGCAAACAAAGCACCATCTCCTCACTTTCTATTGACACGGTGAAATATCATTATACCCCTCAAGAATCAGATGCATGCTTAATCTAGAGGAACCACTCAAGGTAATCACCTTACTGGTAAGATCAGCAACTCTCAATCACAGGAATTAGGTAATTCATGTAACAAGAAGGAATAATATAGTAGCAGTAATATTTCTCTCTGGTGTTTTTTTTTTTTTAAAAAAAAAACTTTTACAGATAAGTTCAAAGCTTAAGTACTAAGGATTGGAAGGTATTCGAGTGACCTTTTGCACTTCCAGCCCTAACTTCTTAATTCTAATTTCCCTGCATAACCCCTTCTCTTCTCCACATTTTATTCCCCATTCTCTAATTGATTTTTTTCATTTCCCAAGGCTAACGAACTAGTCATTTCCTCTCCACGTGACCACCCCCAAATTCCCACAATCTTTAGAAACCATCTTTCTAACGTGATCCCTCTATACCTGGTAGCTCCCGATCCAGTTTATTAATTTGTTACTTCCACCACAGCATACCTGAGACAGTCCACCTCAGCAACAAGCTTGTTTCTTACCATTGACATCCCTTGCGCACTAGCCTCCTTATTTGAATTCTTCTTCTGCTTCCTTCCCACATAAGTAACCTGAATTGGGGCCTGAGAAGTTCCATTCCCATTAGTACACCCTGCCAAAAGATACACCTTGTCCTCAAGGTGGAAATCAAGAAATTGAGCAGCAATTACATCAAACGACCCCAAGTATCATCATGGTCTGGTAGATTTTCCCAATGTATAAGTACCTCCATTTCTGACTTGGCCACTCGAACGGACTGACGCACTCCTCGTATAGCTGCTAGTTTAGAGAGCATCTCCAAATCAAAGGTGAGCTAAACCGGTATATCCAATACTGGTTTAGAAGAGCCCATTGCAGCCCGCAATTGAGAAACATGGAACATCGGGTGAATATTGGTAGAAGGTGGCAGCCGTAAACGATATGCTACAGCTCCAACGCGTGTAATTATTTCATAGGGGCCGTATTATCAAGGAGCCAACTTTTCACTGCGGCATTGCGCAAAGGAACGCTGACGATATGGGTGCAATTGAAGATACACCAAATCCCCTACGGAAAACTTAATTTCCCGCCTTTTATTATTAGCTACTGCTTTCATTTTCTATTGTGCTTGGAGTAGCTGTTGCTTCAATTTGTCGAGCATTGCATCCCTTTTCCAACAGCTCCTGATCTACCGAAGCCACCAGGGAAGCCCCCAAATCATAACGGATCAGTGGAGGAGGTTCTCGACCATACAGAACACGAAAAGGACTGATTTGGGCAGCCGTATGAAAATAAGTGTTGTACCATAATTCTGTAACGCCCGCCTAATTTGATGTAACGGATAATGTTATGTTAATGACGATGTTAATGTTATATTAATGACGATGATAAGTGTTATACTCATGATATGTTATGATATATGATAAATGGTGCTAACCATTTTATTTTAAGTGTTATGA
>CAMOHE010043237.1:14823-55475 GCA_946598075.1 Artocarpus hirsutus
TGCTTTCATTTTCTATTGTGCTTGGAGTAGCTGTTGCTTCAATTTGTCGAGCATTGCATCCCTTTTCCAACCGCTCCTGATCTACCGAAGCCACCAGGGAAGCCCCCAAATCATAACGGATCAGTGGAGGAGGTTCTCGACCATACAAAACACGAAAAGGACTGATTTGGGCAGCCTTATGAAAAGAAGTGTTGTACCATAATTCAACCCAGGGCAACCATTTCACCATTTACTTGGTGTGTTTGAAGCATAACAGCGCAGATAAGTCTCAAGACACCTATTTACCACTTCAGTTTGCCCATCAATTTGGGGATGGTAAGCCATGCTATGTGAGAGGGTAGAATCCAATTGTTTAAAAAGCTCCATCCAAAAAGTGTTCAAGAATACCTTGTCCCTGTCTGACACTATAGTTCGTGGTATCCCATGCAAACACACTACCTCTTAAATAAAAACTACAGCTACATTTACGGTGGTGAAAGGATGCCGAAGTGGTATAAAGTGCGCATATTTGCTGAGGCAATCCACCACAACCAGGATGACCGTGAAACCCTCAGACTTAGGCAGTCCCTCTATGAAATCCATTGACAAGTCTTCCTACATTCACTCCGGTAGTGGTAAAGGCTGCAACAAGTGCCCAGGTGCCAATGCCATGTATTTATTTTTCTGACATATCTCACACTCTGTTGCATATCTCATTACATCTAATTTCATTCCGAACCAAATCCAATCTATTGCAAGACGTTGATAAGTCTTGAGTACTCCAGAATGTCCCCACACAGCACTATCATGGTACACTCAGAGTAATTCTTTTATCATAGGAGAACCTTTTGGAACGACCAAATGCCCTTCATGCAGCAATCGCCCGTGTTCCAAGGCGAATCCCGGGTGTGCCTGCTTGTTTTGCTATATTTCTATCTTAATCCGAGCAAGCCGTTCATCTAATTCAACTTGCTCCATCAATTCCTTAGTGTTAAGAACCATGGGAGCTGTCATAACCCCTAATAATGCTGTTGCCGGAAGGCGAGACAAAGCGTATGCTGCTTTATTCTCTAAATTGGGCTTGTATTGGATTTCAAAATCATATCCAAGGAGCTTGGATAACCATTTCTGATGATCCTCACTAACTATTCGTTACTCAAGAAGGTACTTAAGACTTTTCTGATCAGTGCGAATTAGGTATGGCCGACCCAAAAGATAAGGCCGCCATTTCTACACGGCTAAAGCAATCGCCATCAATTCCCTCTCATAAATAGATTTGAGACGATTTTGTTAAAAAAGGGCTTGGTTGAAATAAGCTATGGGTGGTCACTGTTGCTGCATCAATATAGCTCCGATTCCTATTCTTGATGCATCGGTCTCCACTACGAACTGCTTATCAAAATTCGGTAGTGCTGGCATTGGTACTTGTTCCATTTTTTGCTTAAGTCTTTGAAATTTTTGCTCAGCCTCCTTTCCCCAGTTGAAATTGTCCTTCTTAAGCAAGCTGGTTAAAGGCATAGCAATCCCCCATAGTTAGCTACAAACTTGCGGTAATACCCTGTAAGGCTGAGGTATCCCCATAACTCCTTCAGATTAGTGGGAACTGGCCATTTCAGCATGGCTTCAATCTTTGAGTTATCCACTGCCACCCCTTGGCTAGATATGACATGCCCCAAGTATTCAATACTTGTCTGACCAAAACTGCATTTTTTTGCATTGGCATATAATTCATTCTTCTGCAATTCCTTTAGAACTATGTCTAAGTGCTCAAGGTGCTCCTCCTGAGTCCGACTATAAACAAGGATATCAAAGAAAGCTAGCACAAATTTACAAAGAAATGGGCAGAAGACATCATTCATCAGTGATTGGAAGGTCGTCGACACATTGGTGAGGTTGAATGGCATCACCAAGAATTCAAAGTGCCCGTCTTGGGTACGAAACGTAGTCTTGGGAACATCATTGGGACATACTCGGATTTGATCATAACCCGATTTGAGGTCTATCTTAGAAAAGACAGTTTCCCCATGTAACTCATCTAATAGCTCATCAATAACCGGAATGGAAAATCGACCTAGAACAGTCTCTCTGTTGAGAGCACGGTAATCCACATAGAACCTCCAACTGCTATCTTTTTTCTTGACCAAGAGAACTGGACTTGAAAAAGGGCTCACACTCGGTCGAATGATTCCTGCTACTTGCTGATACCTATATGGTCGAACATTGACTGGTGAAGCCCCCTTTTTGAGCACAATAGCATGCACCTTTCCCGAGACACCGGTAATCCCACTGGTGTTTGGAACACTCCTGTCCACTTCTTCAACACCTTTTGGAGGTAACAGGGAACTTTCTTGTTTGTTCCTTCCTCCATCTCTGAAACCACCGAGAGACACCCAAGCTCCAAGAACATCCCTTGCCCCTCGTGATGGACTGCCCTCATTATGGATTTTAACGAAACCGAAGTTCGACATAAACTAGGGTCCCCTTGAAGGCGCACTTGAGACTCCCCCATCTTGAACTTCATAGTCAACGTACCCCAATTGACCTGCATCGATCCTAGAGTTTTTAACCATTGCATCCCCAAAATGACATCCGAACTGCCCAATTCCAACGACAAAAAATCCTCGATCACTTCTAAGCTCTGAAGTGAAAGTCCCACTCCATGGCAAACACCTTCTCCCTTGACTAAAAATTCAGTCCCCATGATGACCCTATAACCTCCCGTCTTATCCATTGGTAGTTCTAATTTTTTAACTAATTCAGCAGAAATAAAATTATGCATAGCACCACTGTCTATGAGTACAATTACCTCTTGTTGCCCGATCATCCCCTTGAGCTTCTTCGTTCAAGGAGTTGTTAACCCTACCACTGAATTTAAAGAGACCTCTGCTACTTCTTCAACGGGTGCTCTGCCAATTCTTCTTTAGCCACTTCTTCCACAGCTTCTTCTTCTTGAATCATGAGCACTTGCAATTCCTTGTTTGGGCAGCAATGCCCATAAGTATACTTCCCATCACAACGGTAGCACAACTCCTTCTCACGCTTCTGTTGGATTTTTGCATCTGTCAGATGGCAAAATGGCACGATTGTGGAATTCTTCGGTTTCTCAGTAATGGATGATGGCTGATTCTGTCTTGTAACCGGTGTCTTTTGGGTTATAGCAGGAAGAGTTGAGTTGGGCTTGGCCACCTGGTTGGAGAATTGGTGTAACCTGTTGGGTCGGAGCTGAAGATTTTTATCTTCAATTCGCTGGGCCAACTCCATAATACGGCCTAGACCTAAAGGCTTCATCATTCGTAATTCAGCTCGTTTTTCTGGTCGCAATCCATTAACGAACGTGCTCTCCAAAACTTGCTCCTACACCTCCCACAGCGGTGTGACTAGAAGCTCGAATCAACGTCGAAAATATCACATAGTGGTCTCCTGTTGGAGCTCCAAGAATTGCTCATATTGATTCCCCTCCTATGTCGGCCTGAATCAATCTAACACCAAGGTTTTGAGCTTTGACCAACTACGAATCGCCCGTCGATCGTCCTCCCACTGGAACCAAGCTAACGCCTCTCAATCCAAGCTTACAACAGCCACTTTTAGTTTCTCTTGTTCACTCAGACGAATCAATAAGAAATACCGCTCCACACGAAAGACCCAGCCGTCTGGGTTTTGGCCGTCGAAGACTAGCATCTCAATGCGTCGAGTCCAGCACTCCGATTGAACTCTAGTTTCACGACCGTACTTGCGACCTTCCCCTTCCGGTTTGACCCCTTCCCCCTTAGTTGCCCCTACCTTCTCGTCATCGCCTTGAGACAAGGATAACTGTGGAGTAGTTACGTCTATCTTCTCCGGCGTCATTCTGCGACCGGAAGCACCCCTCTGCAGCTGTTTCATCTCCTCTAAGATGGTGAGCACATGGTCAAAGCCAGTTTGTAAGCATGATAACTTCTTCATTTCCTCCTTCATGGCCTTTAGCTTGAGACTCACAGTACTCAACTCTTGCTGCAATTCTCCTTTTGCCGCCTCCACGTGTTCCATACGTTCTTCCATCCTTCTCTCCTCTGTCTTTCTGGTCGCCATTAAGGATTGTGTCTACTCTGATACCAAAATGGTAAGATCAGCAACTCTCAATCACAAGAATTACGTAATTCAGGTAACAAGAAGGAATAATATAGTAGTAGTGATATTTCTTTCTAGTGTTTTTTTTTTAAAATACTTTTACAGATCAGTTCAAAGCTTAAGTACTAAGGATAGGAAGGTATTCGAGTGACCTTCTGCACTCCTAGCCCTAACTTCTTAATTCTAATTTCCCTGCATACTCCCTTCTCTTCTCCACATTTTATTCCCCAATCTCTAATTGATTTTTTTCATTTCCTAAGGCTAACGAACTAGTCATTTCCTCTCCACGTGACCACCCCCAAATTCCCACAATCTTTGGAAACCATCTTTCTAGCGTGATCCCTCTATACTTGGCAGCTCTCGATCCAACTTATTATTTGTTACTTCCACCACAGCATACTTGAGACATTCCACCTCAGCAACAAGCTTGTTTCCTACCATTGACGTCCCTTACGCACTAGCCTCCTTATTTGAATTCTTCCTCTGCCTTCTTCTCACATAAGTAACCCGAATTGGGGGTCGAGAAGTTCCATTCCCATCACTTACATACGAGTTGTCCAAATTAACTACCAGAGAAACTATCCCTCTAACACGTTTCAGAATTTGGAGAAGCCGAGAAAGAGTGAAGAATGTGAGAGAGCAATTACCTTAATGTGGAAAGAAGAGACGACACTGGCAAAGAGAAGAACATGGGGACAACATTTACAAGAAGGAGAGCAATTTCGGAAGCCAAGGTTCTCTATAATAGAAGAATGAGAGACAAGATGAGGGGTTCTGATTTTAAGGAATGTGAAGCTTGATTTCTCGAGATTGGTATTTGAGAAATATATCTTACCGTTTAGTGAGGAATCTTGCGTGTGTATCTTTTCAGAGAATTATAACAAAGAACAAGTGGATATGAATTGTGTTTAGCCGAACTGCTATAAATTCCAATATTCATGTACTTTTCCGCATTTACTTTTTTGTTTCGATTTAAGTATTAATTGTTCTCTTGGTGGCATTTATAATCCTTCACATTCAATCATCAGGATTGACAAATTTTAGTCGTTAATAGCATTCATTTTTCTATGTCAAAAAGCAAAAGCAGACTTGGAACCGTAATCACAATCAATCTTGCTTCAGAACAAAATTACTTGTACTCAAATATTTTTGTTCAACTGCAAAAACTGCATATTATGTTCGGTTACAATACACCAAGAAAAATGTTTAAAAAAAAAAAAAGCCAGCTTGACTACAAGGCATAAAGTAAACACCCAGTTGCAAAGGCACTCTTCGCTCCTAGTTTTCTTCGTCACTATCATTACTGAAAACTAAGGCGACAGCTTGTTTTGGCTTCTTCGCAGCGCTACCAAAGGATATCTGTACAGCCAAGACACGATGATATGTTAAATGAAGGATATGACGTACGGCAGCCAGAACCAACCGTGTTACTAAGCTGCCACAAGTAACATTCTTGACTGCTAAAATAGTTTACTAGTGGTAAAACTCAAGCTAGCTCGCATCAAGTACTGTACGCAAGTAAATGTAGCAAAAAAAAAAAAAAGGTTTCGCTTAAACTTGTCCTATCAAGTACGCATCGAGTTTATTTTAAGATCTTTAAAGGGTATACCTTTGAAGTGCCACTTTTGGAAGAAAACCCAAACTTTAAAGCCTTCCTTTGATCCTGATCTGCAAGCACAGATGCACTTCTTACTTCTGTGGAGACTGGAGCAGAACTCGATTCCTCTTGTTGCTGCTGCAGCTGCTGCTGCTTGCGGGCATCGGCCCTAATTGGCAATAAACAACAAACAAGTTATAAGGCATTGCAGCTGAAAAGGAAAGGATAATTGAGAAAAATATGGAAGAAGCCTCTATTCAAAAACGTAAAAAAAGAGACAAATAGGTGAGGAAAGGAGCAAATGCGTGTATACATTTGAGCAAACTTAGCCATCTCTCTCTCTTGACGTTGCTGTTCTCGTTTTTGGCGATCATCTCGACTGCTTGCGCCGTGCATTTCTCTCATTTCTTTAAAACGCTGCAATCCCATTCATGCAAAATTGCAGATTTTTAGACAAAAAGAGAAAGTGCAAACTGGTCAACGTTCTTGTATCGGATCAAATGCAGTTATTTACCTTTCTGTGATTGTGATCATACGAGCTAAGGTGGGCTTCAAATTCCATTGCTAATTTGTACTGTTTGTTGCAGAGGTCACAAAAAAACACCTTGCGTATCTCTTTCACCTCACTTTGAATTTTCTGCTCACGTTCTGCTAAGACCTGGATTTTCATAATGTGCACGAAGCAGGCAGTAGAAGCCACCAGGTAATAAAAACTGCAGGAAATTCTCAAGACCTTCCAAAGTTGATGGTCCCCTATGATATATCATTCCCGTCAAAAGACACGCATATATGCTATATGCTGCCTTCTGATATTAGATTTGAATTCCAGAAAAAGTAAAGCATCAACCTCATTATTATCTAATGGTTTAAGTACTTATTTCTACTAAAATCAAAAGCATACCTCACGCTTCTTTGCATGTTCCTCGGTGTCTTCTACCTCAACATCAAGTTTTCTTCGCTGAATATTTTCTTCTGAAGTAAAATAGTCATCTTCTTCTTGCTTTCCAACTCCTAATTTTGCATCTCTGATCCCAGATCTTATTGGTTCAATTATCCCTATAAAGACAACATATAAAATATAAGAAAGAGAAGGATAATCTCAAGCATCAGACTACAAACTAGAGAAAAATCAATGTAAATTTTCCCAAAAAGTACAGTTCACATTTAGAAGCCTAACTTAGATAATTATTCACAATTTACATGAAATACCCAAAAATAAGGAAAATTATTGAAAAATTCAACCAGCAGTAGTACCACACCTCATTTGCTCTGCCATAGTCATACGGTTCAAGGATATTAAGTTCAAAAATAGAGGAAGAAGTTTCAATACAGCCTTACGATTTAGTCTCTCAAACAGCTTCAGGACCTAAGAATTCGTAGTTGAATAGTTGGAAAGAAAAGAATGGGTAAAAAGTAGATAAGCTTCCACCCCATTATTGAGATTACAGTAAAATGAGGTCATTATTGGAACTTGAAAATAATCCACGATGAAGACTACAATGCAGCGGAAATTAGAAGACTTCCCTATAAAGTAAAAGATTCGGCCGTTCAAGTTATATGCAAGTATATGCATGTACAGTACCATGTATCTCGGCAAATTAACATACCTTGCTCGTCCTTCCCAAGACCTTTTCCTTTCCATCCCATTTTCTGCAGAAGCCTATATCCAATATTAGATGAATTCAACTGTTTATCCAATGATGCTTGTTCCACATTATCCAGGTCAACATTTTCGGTTGGCTTGTGGTTGATCGGCAAGCGAAATTCCTCAGCCAAATCTTCAATACGTGACTCCTCATATGCCTGAACCACATATGTATCAGTTATAAAATACTGTGTCAAACACTGACAATTGCAAGACTCTTATGAATTCAGATAACTTTTAGCATAGATATAAACCAAACTTGGTTAAGCAATAAGCATTAAGCAAGCTTCCCGACATACATTTAACAAATTATCTTGAGATGGAATGACCATTATAATTATACAGTTTCTCAGACTCAAATATTTCTCAAATGACAAAACTGAATGATAAATATCTATCCTAAACAACCACAAGGATTAAAAAAGAGCCATGGCCTACCTGCTCCTTGTCGTGTTGCTGTTTGTCCCTTACGACTGTTTCTTGCCTACCATTGTGCCAACGGCGATCCATTTTGTCACACCTAAATTACAACCAAATCAAGTGGAAAATATATAAATTCCCAATGATTGGCAAACTCAGCCATAAGTTTGAAAAAAAAAGAGTAATTGTAAGCAAAAACATATTAAATTCTTAAAACCAATACAATCTAATAGTAACTACTACACTTTAATTTCTTTTACAATTCACATGTAGTCACATCAACTTCATGATTATATTTCAAATTCCTTTTACAATTCATGTGTAGTCACATTAACTTATTGATTATGCTTCAGTTCATACTCAAAAATAAAAATAAGAACCAAAAAAAAAGTTTTGTTCTGGGTTTGACAACAAGAGTTCTCAAAATTCAATTACCCTGGCTCGGTAAAAAACTCCTAAGAGCAAAATCTGCACTTTATTTTAAAAAGTTTAAGGTGACTAAAAATTATGTAACTAACCCAACATCCCAATTCTATCTTTTCTCAGAAACCTGACTAGAATACACAGAAACCCTAGATTGATTGTTCTCAAAAGATGGTTTCAACTGCTGAGATGGTTTATTGACACAATTCCCAATATGGGTTTCCAAGGAAACCAGGAATTCCAACTGAGAAAAAAGTTAATGGTGGGCAATACAAAAGTACAAACAAGAAAAATGAAAAAAAAATTTAACAATCCAAGAAATAATTCAAAGAAAGCATAAAAGACCAAGTGGGGTGAAATAAAATAGTTTCGAATGGAAATTGTCAAACAACAGAGAAAAGTCGATCTGGAGAGCCGTAATTAGCGAAGGAAAAAAGGAGTGAAAAAAAAAACTATGCTTGATTTTGGATAATTAGTTGTTGAAATGAAAAGAACCGAAAGGAAACAAGATTAGTTAAAATTAGGGAAGAGGAATACCGAAGTCTTGGGACAGAGAGAAGCAAAGGTTCTTCTGCTATGGATCTCCAACTCGCGTGGTTTGTCAGTATTGGCGTACACTCTAAGGACCTTTATTTTGTCTTTCGTCAATGACAGGAGGAAGAGGCCATTTTGGGCCGGTTCATTGGGGGGAGGCCCAAGCCAATTTGAGGAAAACCGCTTCTGCTCTTCAATTTTGCATTTTCATAGACAAAGTTTGAAAGAAACCGCTAGCAAAAAGTATAAATAGGGCCTACTGGTTTTGTTTGGTTAAAATAATTTTGAAAATTGTCTTCAAGATACCCCAAATTTCCTTAACTTTTGAAAAAAAAAAAGGTTGTTTACATTTGTTGTTTTCCTTTTCTTTGTTTCTCAACCAACCCACAGCCCCCTCCCCCATTCTCTCCCCACCCTCTTATCTCTGGCGAAACCTACCCACAACCGGCCGACCCCAACCATAGCCCAATGCCGGTGACGGATCTCCGGCAATCTCGTTGGAACTCCCCCGCTCATTGAACCCATCTCCGGCGAACCCCACACATAACCCACTAACCCCAACCATAGCCCAAGGCTGGCAACGAATCTCCGGCGATCTTTTCAAAACATGCCCGCCACAATATCTTGTTGAACCCATCTCCTATCTCCGGACAAAGCTCATCACTGCAAATCATTGCACGCGGCCCCCTACTGCATGTTTGATATTTCAGTTCTAGTCCATCAATTATAACAATGAAAAGAATAAAGTTTTTGACAGCTATAGTAAAAAGTAAAATATTACTACAGTTTAAGGCTGTCACATGTTACAGTTCTTAAACTTAAAACATCAGTTACAACTGAAGTTTCAAACAACCAATTTATACTTTTTGAAAGCAGTGTGTTTCAAACTTTTTCTACTAAACTATAAAAAACATGTGTTATTTGTGGGCTACAGTTAAACAAATATATGTTATTTATGGATATTTTAGCCTTTTTAGAATAGAAAAAATTTGTGTGAATCAAAAGAAAGTAAAAAAAAAAGGCACAACGGTGTAATAAAAGAGTAGTGCCGCCAAATTTACTCGAGAGGGCTAATGGAGTACTACCCATCGACCCGAAATACCAACCCATAAATCATGTCTACGGACGTTATCCTGGGAAATAACTACACAAATCACAACTTTTACGCAATAAGTCACGTTTATCTACTCTTGTTTTACCCGTTATTTTGGGCACAATACACATTTTATATGATCAGAATATTCATTATAGCTGACCTTCTATTTTAACCTATACATTAATGTTGAAATCAAATATTTTATCTTCTTCTTCTTCTTCTTCTAACATGCCATTTACATATAAAATATTTAATATTGTAATTTCTAATCTCATTTCTCCTCCCATTCTCAGTTGATGATTCCCATTTTCACATTCGTTTCGAAATTTCTTCGTTCCTTGGGTAATTTGAGCTTTTTTTTTTTTTTTTTTAATTTTCTTTTCTTCTTTAGAAGCATTGTCATTTCATCCACTTTTATGCATTTGCTTTTCTGTTTGTCTTTGTTGCATCATTTGTTGTTTCCATCAGTTTCTAGCTTTGCACTATTTTTTTATTGCCATTTGCACATTTTATGCCCTATGATTTGTTCCCATTTTACTTTGTCATGTAATTAATTATATAATGCCGTTTTATGATTATATTGTTGTTTGGTGTTGTTTTACGTGTTACATCTTGCGTCTTTTGTTGTTTTTTCCTTTTTTTTTTTTTTGGATCATGTTGATAGTTTTGCTGGTGTAACCTTGTGTTAGATCATTTTTTTGGGTCCTATTTAACAAGGTTGAGTGGAAAAATATTGCCTTGAATATTCTACAAAGGTAATATATAACGTATTTAGTCTAATACTATTACCAAACCATTTAGTGTGACTTAGATCATTAATTCATATTCATGACGAACATTAGCATTGTCATGATAAAGCGTTTTAATTCATTTTGTTGTTTATATATTAAAAAGGAACATCTTTTTTTTTTTTATAGCAAACATATTATTACCAGGCATATAAGTTATGAGTACATTCTTTCCATATAAAAATGTTAGTTTATTTAAAATTATTCTGTTATAGTTTTAAATCTTTGTTCTACCTTTCGTATTCATTCTGATAATGAATGCATCTACTTTGATAATGGACAGAGAGAATGACATTAACATCCATTATCAAAAGGCCTAGTGGGCAAAGGATAAATTTAAAGGTCCGCAAGATTCTGAAGGTCGGTGATGGTATTTTCGTCATTGATCATGCAAGGTAGAGTTTTTACACTACGCCTTTACCTAGGAGTTAGAAAGCATAAACTTGCAATATGACGTTGAGAATGCTCCTAGTAGGTATTATAAAGGTAAGGAGTAAATTGGGTATTATAACACTTTTCTATTATTATTATTATTGTTGTGTTTTATCATTTTTTTAGTTTATAGTATTATTTCTAGCTAAAAAGACCAAAATGCTTTTAGATAATGCATGTTTTTTTAACCTTTACCTAAACCAAAACCCAAAATATTTGTGATTAATTATGTTTTTATGCTTTTTAAAATTCGTATGTTTTAAACTTTTTTATAAAAGTAACAAAATCAAGAAACAATACCACAAAAATGGTATTTCTCAAACTGACTCAAACGTAACGACGAGGTCGGAACAATGATGATTCGGAATTAATCTCTAATGAAAGGAACCAATTTTCAAATGTTCATTTATTCCATAAAGAAGCTATTCATTATCGCAAACAAATATTCATTACCATACAAATCTTTTTGTAAAGTAATATACTCGGACATAGCCAAATAAACACTTTCAACACAAACATAGAATTATAGGGGCGGAGCTAGATACGGACTAAGATGAACAGCCACCTCTTTGAACTTTTTTCTTTTAATATTGTATATAAAATTTTATAAAAATTATATTATGTTTCTTTGAAGTTTAATTTTGCCCCTCCTGCGGACTAAGTTTTCTTGCTTCGCTATTGTAGCATTTTCGCTAATATTTTTTTGGATAGGTCATTGTCACTAACATATTGAAAACTGACTATCACAACGGAAGCATGTAAACTATTATTTACGAATAAAATTCAACACAAATAATGCTTTCTTTTTTCTTTTTATTATTTTAAGATAAGATATCAATGATTGTGCCAATGAGACAGCTACTCATTATCATAAAAAAACTATTGAAACATTAAAACAGATATCAATAATATAAGAAGAAGCACACCGTGACATTATTATTATCATAATTACCAAACCATTATTTATCATTATTATAATGTGTACAGACATAAAATTATTATTATAATAATGAAGAAGCATACCGTTATACTATCATTACTATAATTACCAAACCATAATAATAATCTTATTATTATTATAATGAGTACAAATGTCAAAATAACGTTATCATAATATTATTATTTTCATATTAATTACTCATGCGTAATGTACGCCCAAATTATCCAACATGGCAGGAATACTATTTCAACTAATTTTTTTACAGTATTATTTCAGACATGTTACCTGCTTTAAAGTTTGCATGTTTGATCTCAATTGTCTGCCAAAAGAAGAATTATATGATAGCCAGCAGGTGAATTTTTTTCTTTGTTTAATCTTTTATATTAAAGGCTATGTTTCCCATTTTGTTTTGCCTTGTGACAATCCCCTTGACAGGTTCAATATTTTCATGTTGTCTTGGCAGGATGTTAGTCAAATTTTGTTACTTGGTAAACTATTGGGCATAAAAAAAATACATTCTTTTAAGTGGATAAGGGTTTATATGTTAAATAATTTAATTTTACAATAGTAAGGAACTTGGGGGCAAATGGCCCTTTCTTAAGATTTTTTTTTTTAAGTAAATGGTCAAAATTGAAGAAAAGATCGGTTTTGTACATTAATGATGTATTATTTGTAATTTAATATTGATTAACTTGATGGTTTATTTACTCAATAACTTACCTCTTTGTCAATAATAAATCATTAATAGAGCAATAATAAGCAAATTTATTAGTGATAAACTGTAGTACTAAGTAATATATAATGTTAAGAAATTATGTAATGGTGTCATCAAGGATTTACTACTATAAAAAAAAAGTCTTTTATGATTAAAAAATTTGATCATTTCTCTAATTTTGGAAAAGTTTGGCCATTTATTTAAAAAAGTGACAAAAATTTGACCATTTACCTAATTTTCTCTTGTAATTTTTAGCTTTATTATGGAAAAAAAAGAAGAAAAAAATCAAAGGTTTATTTACTATTCATTAGAATAGGACTTTTTTTTAAGAAGAGTTCACATAAATGCCACTTTTTTTAAATTTAATTTTTATTTATGTGATAAAATATAATAGTTTTTATGCCACAAACTTAAAAAATCCACAAGATGGATTAAGAGATTATTAGTTTTACATGTTTCACTGAGACATTTCAATATATACCAACAAGATATTTCTACATATCCTAACGGAACATTCCGAAAATCTCTCACATGTCCCGCTAGGACATTTCAAAATGTCCTGGCAAGACATTTTTTCCTACCTCCTACATATCCTGTTGGGACATTTCTACATGTCCCGACGAGATATTTTAAAAACCTTCCATATGTCACACTGAGACATTCTAAAAATCTCCTACATGTTCCGTTGGGATATTTTTAATGTTCCAGTAGAACATTCCTTCTCACCTCCTACATGTCCCGTTGCGACATTTCGAAAACCTCACACATGTCTCACTAGAACATTTTCACATGTCCTAACAGGATACTTCGAGAACGTTCTACATCTCTCGACGAAACATTTTATTTCCTCTCTTTTTCTTTCTCCTTTCTCTTTCGTTCAAATCCTTGGATAGACAACAAACTCTTAAAATCCAACTTCATAAAAAAAAAACACACACATACAGAGACACACATCAAACTAACTGAACATATCTTACGATTATACGACAAAATTAGTACCAATTTGCAGATGGACCTTAAACAACATAAGACTGATCGAAAATCGTGACAAAATTAATACCACTTTGCGGCTAGATCTTAAACCAACAGAAGATCTTGAACAAAAAATTTAATATCAATTTCGTTGTAGCTTGGGCCAAGCAACAAAATCGCGGCAGCACTTGATCTGACTTTTCTAGAATCGAAATCATGACAAAGAAGTAATGATGTTTGAGCTCGATGGATCAAGGACTCCGGCGACGAGAACGGAGGAGTAGATCACGAGGTGATGAAGAGGTAGATAGACGGCGGAGGAGATAATTAGAAAAGAAGACGAAGGAGAGAGAGAGACGAGATTGTGTGAATCTTACCATCGTCGCACCCCAAAATGCGATCGCCGTCACCTATGAAGCATCGCTGTCTTCAAATCTGGTCCACGGTCTTCGCCGCCGCACTTTGCTGGAGATCACAGCAAAGATTTGAGGTCACGAGCTTCGTATAGTCGAAGCTCCATCATAGATCTAAGGTTGAGCTTCTTTGGCTATGGAGGATCTTATGCATCATAGAGAGATGAAGAAGAAGAAGGAAGAGAGGGAGAAAGTGAGAGGAGTGGGAGAGGGAAAACAAGAAACAACAAAAAAAAGATGGGAAAAAGGACAAAAAAGAGTGGCATAAGCTGTTCAAGTTTTGTTTTGCATTGGATAAAAAATAGGTTAAAAAAAGTTACCTAATGTGTAATTTTCTTTTTTTTTTTAATTGAAAAATGGTCTCCCATCGTCTGAAAGGAAATGTATTTGAAAATTGGACGTTTCAAAAAACAAACACTTCATCATGGATGTCAATTTTCTAAAACTTCAAATAGTACTGCAACGCAACAGTGATAAGTTGCCATTTTGATTCTAATGTTAATTATATTATTATACTTCTTAGTTTTTATTATTTTTTAATTTTTTTTTTTTAAAACTATAAAAGTATTATTTGAATTTAAAAAACTTGTTTCAATTTTATATTTCGTAGACTTTTTTGATCAAAAAATATAAGGATAAGATAAAAATACCTTTAATTAAACTTAACTTTTTTATGAAATATATTTTCAACAAATATTTTAAAATTTAAAAAGTTATAAACTTAAGATTTTTTTGAAATTTGATACTTTATTTTTGGGTTTTTTTATTTTTAAAATATAAAATATTTTTCATAGCTTTTTAAAGAATAATCATATTATTTTACTCAATTTTTTTATTCAAAAGGATGAAATTAAGATAAGTTTTTAAAATTTAAAAGATAATTTTATAGTTTCTAAAAACACAGGTAAAAATTAAGAAAAAATTAAAACAAGCAGCCAAAATCTAACCCAATTCTAATTACCGCTACAACCGATTGGTTGTTTGCAATAAACCAGTTTAGAACTTTTATATTGCACAGCTTTGATTTTGAAATTGTGCTACCTTAACTCCTTCAATGCTAGGTATATGAACTGAAATTCTGTGTCTAAAAATTGCTGTCCCAGACCCTGTCTAATCAATAAAGAAATTCCATGTCATTTATAAATTCAACATTTACTATTAGAATCAATTCCGTTAATTGTATTCTCTTTTTCTCAGTTTCTTTTTTCTTTTCGTTTTTTCCCTTTCAAAAGGACTTTCTTTGACAGTATTATTACAACTCAAGCCATATTGGCAGCAATTGCAGAAAAATAAATAAATAAATAAAAGGACCATATTGGCAAAGAAGAGTTGCTCAGACATGTTGGGGGCCCAAAATTTGTTCCCTTGGATCTAAAGCAGAAAGAAGCTCGCGGAGACGCTGCCGGTACAGATCCAGAGGCGACGGCGTACAGATCTAAAATTTCACATCTGGAATGATTTTGCAGAATATAGATCAGGATCTGGACCGATCTCTTCTCCGGTGAGAGATGAACGGAGCGGAAGTCGAAGCTACCGTCGAAAACGCGTTTGGAAGTAGGAGAGGTGTCGAATTGAGAAGGGAGCAGAATTTTTTTTTAATTATTTATTAGTATATTTTTGTGAATTGATTTATGGGGATGTCGACTAAAGGATTTGTGAATTGCTGGAAGCTTTTTTTTTTTGCCTACTTGAACCTTTGAAGACAGACGGAAACTATTGGCACTCTTTTTTAAATTAACCCTGTTTGGTATAGTGTTTGGTACAGTGATGGGAATCAAAGTTTTCAACACAAATTTAGTTATAAACAGTAAAAAATTCTCACATGTTATAGTAATAAAAAAAAAAATTACTACAATATAAGGCTCTTATATGCTACAATAAAAGTGGTTCTAACCACTAGTTCCTACCACCTTTTCAAACACAAAATAAGGTAAATTGTTGAATTGGTCAACAACATTTCACGACAGTAGGATTTTTTCTCTATTTTTTTCCACTCCCTCTTGATAGTTAAAAATAGCTAAATGTCATTTTAGTTAAAATTACTTAATTACCCTTCAAAATAATTAATATATTAAAAATTAAGTATAAATTATAGTCATTGATTTTAAAATATTAAATTATAACTATTGGTTTGATTTTCACTCTAAAAAAATTCAAAATAAGGAAAAAGAAAAGAAAAAAAAGAGAGCAAAAACAAAAGAAAAACGAAAAAGAAAAAAAACCCAACCACGATCTGCCCCCTGCCCAACATCCCCCTCCCGCGCCAGCAACCCACCTCCATGCACAACAACTCCAAGCCTAGCCGACAATCCCACCCGTACACCCCGTGGCTCCTCTCGGAGCCCCCCCAAACCTCGTCGGCCCTTTCCTAAACCACCGTCATGACTTACCACGAAAAATCTTGAACTATAGGTGTTTTCAAACCCTAGGCATAAAAAAATGACTATGAATTTGGCGAAATTGTGAACTTACGAGATTGCATTCGCAAGCTTCTTATCCAATCTAATTCGTAAAAACTTCTGATTTTTCACACCAAAGGAAACAACGAAACTGTCTTGTCTTGAAAATCGAGGACAGCGGATGAGGAGTTCTCAGCACCCCATCAGCCCACCCATCATGCCAAAATCCCCTGACAACGGAGACCATCCAGGCACCAGTGTCTCATCGCAAACCCAGGCATCATTGGGGGCGACTCCGACAGAGGGGACGGGGGTGAGAGGGAGAGGGCGTCGAAGGCTCTCCCTAAGTTCCCTCTTTTTTAAAATTTTTTATGTTTTTTTATTTTTTTGATTTATATTTTAATATTATTCATTATTTTTATGTTTTAATCTTAATTTCTTAAAAAATATGAAGTATTTTTACTAAAATACCCGTACTAAGGCATTATGTGTAGTTCACATGACATAAAAGATAACAGAGGTCAGTTAAATTAGTTCTTTAGCAACTAAAATAAAAAGTTGAATACTGAAAAAAAAAATAAGGGACTAAAGTCCTATTTTTATGAAAGATTAGGGACCAATTGAATAATTTACCATTTTTATTAAAAAACGATGTTGAAAACTAACATATGTTTTCTGTCCTCCGTTTAAGTCTTTTACAACTAAAATAATGACATGGCCTTTCCTGATTCAGTGGACAGGGTTTGAGACAACGTTTTTGGACAAAGGATTTGAGTCCTAGGTATATCCCTCAGTAGAAATACTTTAGCCCCTGCTACGATAAAAGTTAAATAAAAAGTTACGGATATATGTATATTTCATAGACATAAAATTATAACGAAGAGAGAGAATATATATTTTGCCTTACAAGAACAAAATTTGAACAGCCACAGTGGTTGTATAGCTTAATGAGGAGTCTGCAAGCTTTGGCAGCCCGTTTACAAGGACATAATGAGCAACAAAAGTTGCATAGTAGCCTTTTATTTCATATTTCAAATATCTGCCCCGGGCACCAGGTGAATCCTATTCTTTTATATAGTCCAAATCTACAACCTCGTGCCACATAGGGAGCAAAGAAATCTACAACTTTCTGTAGCGAATATTGCTCAAGCCCTTCATTCTACATTCCATCAACCGCTCTTGAGTTTCGACACATTGAACGATTGAACATACCCAGCAAGTACCAGTTTATTTTTTAAAACAAAACAAAATTGACAAAAATTATTAAGTCCACATGTAATGTGAGGAGAAAAAATGATTTAAATTTATGACCTCGAAGCTTGGGTCTAAGGTCAACAGACTTGGGCAACTATAGAAAACAAGGCAGGGATGAGAAAAAAGTATGATATAATCAATGTCAAAGAACAACTATTCAGTGCGTTTACCTTTGAATTGTAGGCCCTCTGGAAAAATTAGCTTTGAAGAGGCATTTTCACAAGACTGTTGATGCCGGTCAATACGCATACACTGAAGAAATTGTGCCATTAGCACCTGCAAATATTGGTTGATCTGATAATTTATGTGTCTACCATCTATGATCATTTTATAAACAGTACTTTTGGCAATGTTTTTTCTTACCGACCAATAGATGAATCCCTTCTTTCTTAAAAGAGCCTTAGAACACTGGAATCAAATCTTCCAGAAAATAAATAAATTAACTTTTTTAATGTTAGGTTCCCAAAGAATAAACTCCCCACATTGTTGACAAATAGGCCGCTTAGTATGTAGGTTCAAAAACTACTTAAGGCAATTCAAACCATAGAAGCTGTTCAAATTGACGTTTGATGGAGTAATTACTGAGGTCATTTCAAACCATAGTGGTAGTTTTAAACCGTCAAAACTCTCAAAATACAAACTTTGCCCCCTTAAATTTACAATGTTTAAACTATTTTTTATAGTAAAAACTATTCTCATTCTCGTTTTCTTTTTATAAACCGTAGTTTTTCAAACACCAGTTCTTGTTTTAAACTTGATATGATATTTATTTTTGTTTTAAACCTTTATATCGCCAATTCAAAACCCTCGCTTAAGCTATACAATTTAGAACCTAGAGTTCAAAAAGTTGTAAATTACACCATTCTAAACCCACACATTAAACAACCCTAACCAATCCATAACTCTCAACGCCTTTCGTCTGTTAGACTTTTACATATACAGAATTATGATTTTCATATATGCATAAACAAATTGCATAAAAATCATCTAAATGCAGAAACGTAAAGGAAACAAAATCTAACCCCCAGCTATTGGTAATTAGAAGAATGAATGGAAAATTTCTCTATAAGAATTCCTGAAGAAAATTTTGTAAAAGAAAAGAGAATCTTTTAAATTTTCTGAAATTTGTAGAGATGGTGTATTTTTGAATAAACTGCAAGGCTTAGAGACCCTCTTACTTTATATTTATGGACACCCACTATTAGAGTGTGTTACCATCAAGACGTATATATGAAATAAGGTCTTTTTTCTAAAATGTTATAATAATTCAGATATATTTTTTGGTTGACACCTTTTAAAAAATATATATATATTAGACCACTTAAATTTATTTTTATTTATTTATTATTATTTAAAAACTAAATAAATAATAAATAAATTAAAATAACATCGTTTTCTTTGAATTGCTGTAAAATTAGGGGGGCAAAATGAAGCACTTTCGGCTGCATTGAAATCTCGGTGAACTAGATACAAACATCTGACTCAAGTTTAGTAGTCTACGATGCGTATAAACTTTCTCATCAGATGTTCTACAACCATAAAATCAACTAAAAAAATAAAAAAACACTTAGAAATCAACTTGAAGCAACAAAAGCCTAGGATAAACAAAATCCTCAAATCTGGGGAGAAAAAAAAGAAAAGGGAAAGTTAAGCCTGAGAAAACAAACATCTACGGTAACGAGGAGGGAAATGGCGTCAGAGAAATAAAGAATCCACATGTCAAAATAACATAATAGCAAGAACAATCAGGTAGAGAAACATGTGAGATGGAGGAAACGCAGAAAAAATTGCAGAGCAAGAGGTAATTGGGCTATAGAATTCGATGAGGTATTAGGATAAATTACAATGAAAAGAAAAAAGGAAGAAAGGGAGAGACGAGGACACCAAAAAAATCCACCATTTTACCCTTTATAGAACAAACAAAACCCCTTAAAAACGTACCAAATGCTAAGGAAGGTTGAGTTTTTTTGAGCCATAAATTTTGTGAGTAATTGCTCCTAAATTACATAAACCCTAATTCTTCATTTAGTATGTAAGTTTAAAACCGTTTAAGACAGCTCAAACCATAAAAGCCATTTAAATTGGTGGACTAATAACTAAGTGCAGTCAACCCATAGAAGCGGATTTAAAATGGCCAAAACTCCTCAAATATAAACTTTTGCCTTCTCAAGTTCACACGGTTTGAACCATTTTCTAGATTAAAAAAAATTCTTATTCTCATTTCTCTTTCATAATCTATAGTTTTCTAAACATCAGTTCTTATTTTAAATTTGATGTGATATTTTATTCTTGTTTTAAACGTTGACGTTTTAAACGCTAGTTCAAAACCATCATTTAAACTATACAGTTTGAAATTTATAGTTCAAATCATAAAGTTCTAAACCATACCATTCTGAACTTGTGCACCAAACAAACCATAAAGCATTGTAAACATACAAAATCCCAAAAAAAAATAAAAGAAGAGAAAGGATAAGTGCAAACCTAGAAGAAGAAGAAGAGACTACTATAACTCAGAAGAAAAAATGGAGCCGAGAAACCAATCAATGAAAGGAGAAAATAGAGGGGGAAAAATGGGAGAAGCAGAGCAAGTCCAACAACGAACGAAAGCAAGAGAGTGAGGGAGGCATTGCAAGACCCACCAAAAACAAAAAATGCTACGCATTTCAAAACGGCAATGTTCTTGTTGAAAACAGTGATTCACTTTCAAACTTTCATATTAGCTATAGATTAATAAACACACTGCCGCGTTTGGTATGATTTTGAGAATTTTTGGAAACATTTTTCCATGTTTTTTAAGTCAAAAATTTTAAAAATACTCTTAGTTTAATTTCAAAAAAATTCTTATTTTTTAAAATAAAATTATTTTCACCTATTTTGAAAACTCTATCAAACGGATTCGGTACTATTTAGTGAGATTTCATGAATGGTCTTATTTAGGGCTATTTATTATTTAATATAATATAAAAGATTATTTTTAACCAAAAAATCTGAGTTTTTTTTTTAATATATGTGTTGATGCTTGTATACAATGTATAATTATCTCTTTTTGTTCATACACATGCATTACCGCAAATGAATGTTTCATTAACAGAAAAAAGAATAAATTTAGCCAATAAAATGAATGAGTTGTGTTTACGTTCTTTAGAAAGAAAAGTGAAAGTATGAGTTTAAAATGAACGAGAGAATTTTGAAATGAATAAGAATATTTTGATTTCATTAAAATGAATAAGAATATTTTGATTTCATAAAAAATGAACTAGTATTTGACTTTCCTTTGTTTACTTGAAATACATGCGGGAGAGATTTAATTGAAGTTTGATTTTGAAAGTTTTTTCTTTTCTCTTTTTAAATGAAGGTGTGTTTGATTCTTTTCATTATGTTTTCTATTTTAAATAGGGTAAATTATCACGTTAGTCTTCAACTTTTTACAAAGTGTGGTTTTGGTCTTCAATCTTTTATTTTTAATTTATCAGTCCAAACCTTTCATTTTAGTTGCTAAAAGACTAATTTAACGGTTTAACTATTAATTTTAGGGACTAGTTTGTCACCTTTTTGATAACTTTAGGGATCAGTTTGTTATCTTTTTAAATCTAAAATTAACTGTTTGACTCTTAAATTCGTCTCTTAGCAACTAAAGTCAAAAGTTGGGGACTAATAGATTAAAAATAAAGGGTTAGAGACTAAATATTTACTTTTATAAAAGATATGAAACTACTAGAACAATTTACCCTTTTATGTATAAACTATTGTTTTTATTATATTCATTATATGGTTACAAAGGTCTTTACATGTCCCATCAAAGTAGTAGGGAAAATTTTCATGAGTACGTAAGATTTATTTTTTATAAATGGCATAAATATTCATTTATGGTACAACTCAACATATAATATGAATAATAATATGGTATAAATTTTATTAAGTACCACATAGTATGTAATTTTCTCATAAGGCAATAATTAAACACTTTTAGACTTATGGTGCTCTATTAAGACGTTTCTGTAAATGACCCTTGGTGACAATTGGGATCCTATCACGATACTTTGCAGTTGCTAGTCGGAGGCTGTCGGTATCTCGTTGTAATACTATGTGGTCGCCGTCCAAAAACCATTGCTACCTTGCTTTAATACTAAAGACTTTTACAACAAACTCTAGCTGGCCGATGATTGTCTATAATCTGTTATGATAATCAGGACCGATTGGAGTAATTTTGATAAGCTACATGTATGGGGCCTACAAATACTGATGTGTTAGTATTAGAAATAAAAGTAATTGTTAACCCTGCTATTAACATTTTATTTGTGTTGTTTTTGAAAATAAATAAAGACTATTGTAACCTTAAATAACAAATTAAACAAAAATGATAATAAATGTTTTTTTTATATGAGGGGAGCGTGAATGCCACCACTTTTGAGTGAGGTTAAACGTGACTCGAACCTTTAATCTATAATTAAGGTGAAGGGACAACAACTAAGCTGTCCTCACTTGTTAATAATAAATGTTTAATAAAGGTAATATAATGCAAACATTTAATACAAAATATTGATTTTCTATTGTTTCTTTTTTACGCCAAGTGAGCATATGATACGTGTCCCATTTCATCGGGCACTCTTAAACCTACTTCTCACTAACAGGAGCGCACTATCTCTAAAGGAACCTCTATAAATATAAATAGGTTGAAGGCATCATTTAGAGGCATTCCTCTCTAGATTCCTACTAAAAACTCTTGTTAATTCATTTTTCTCATTTCTTATTACTAAAAATCCCTGTTTCCCATTTATTTATGCTTTCTTATTACACCTCCGCATGGGTTTTTCTTTTTAATTTTTATATTTTATTTTTGTAATTTAAAATGTTAGAATTCTTGAATTGTGTTTATTTATTTATTTTCGTGAATTAAATTTCTTTTGCTAGGGCTTTGATATAGCCAATACTAAAATAATTTTATTTTTTATTATATTTTTTGCTTTCAAAGAATTAATTTTCTCTAAAAGTTTGTTATCTATGATTGTTGTTGATTTTACTATTCTTAATGTGTTTGAATATCTGTCCAATATTTGAATTATTTTGAAGACCTAGATTGATACCCCGAAAGGAGATTTTTATGAATAGCTTTTTGTAAAATTAACTGTAAGATGCATGTGACATCAAGAGATAATAGTATGATTTGTGTGAACATCATCATAGTGAGTCTTTAGGGTGGTGGAGTTTACATCGAGTGATAGTGAGTTTATATGCTACAATTATTTGCAATATCATCTCTAGAAAGAATATTAAATAATTTAGGGTTTCACATACTAACACATGATTATAGGTAATGCTAGTAAGAATAATGAATTAACTTAAATTTGTTTTGGTGAAATCTAATGCTCTAGTCTTCTACTTATTTAAATAGTAGTTTCTTTATTTGAGTTACTATTTATATTTTATTTTTCTATTTTTTATTTTATTTTTGGTTATTCAAATAATTTTAAAGTTAATTAATTTTGATACTTTTAAATGCAATCCTCATAGAAACGATTATTGGGGTATAATTTGGTTAGTTGCAAATTAGTAAGCAAAATCCCAGCTTGGGAGGCCTGTAGTGCGATTCTAACATATCACACCCAATGGAAGTATTTAATTCATGCTCAAATCAGAGCAACTGTAAGTTCGTTTGACTAGAGCGTTCGATGGGCTCGATCACACGAACTGATGACTCGATTCGAAGAGGGGATCTCTATTTGGTTTGACTGGTGGCTGACGTTTGCCTACTATTCTGAATCCTTTTTTAACTTTTGGTTCGTTGGAATCGACATGTTCTGAATCCTTTTTCAACTTTTGGTTCGTTGGAATCGACATGCAAGAGTTGGGCTTGATAGGTGCAGAAGGAAACCCACTAACTCACAACCCAAAACATGAGAGTATGGTTCAAGACTTGCACCTAATGTGGAGTTGATACGTGTCCAACCCAAAACATGAGAGTATGGTTCAAGACTTGCACCTAATGTGGAGTTGATACGTGTCCAATTACTTCATGCATGCATTGCAGAATCCATATCATTTAATTTCCACGATCTCGAGAAAGGCCTCAATAAATAAAGGATGGGGATGTCATTTGAATTCATCCAATTTTGATCCATTCATATTTACACTCTGCAGAAATTCGTGTTTGGCAAAATTCCCATTTTTTTTACACAAATACGTGTAATCTATACAAAATTCATTATTGTAGTGAAAAAGAGTAGACGTAACTCTCATTATAAAATGAACCACTAAAAAACTCCGTGTGTGGTCTTTTTTTTTAATAATTTTCTATATTTACTTTTTATACTAATTTGTCATAATTCACATTCGAAACCTTTTTGTGAAAGTTGTTGTAAAAATTCACATCATTGGGAGAAAGGAATAAAAGACATTTGAAATTCAAAAATTTCATGTGAGAGAAACTAGGATACCAAAATAACAATGATATCAAATCTTAAAGAAAACATAAAATTGATTACAAAAAATTAATTGTGGTAATAAGATGGGCAAGTCAACTTTGTATAAAATACTCAGCAAAAACGTAAACAATTATGGAAACAAAAATATGCTCAAAATATACAAGAGGGCTATAACCGGTATTCCAAGTCCTATATTTTAAAAATTTAGATATGATTGTAATATTGTATATAAATAAGACATTTTTAGACTGAGGATGCCTAAAATAGACACTTTTATAATTACTTAATCTTATAAATCGTAATGGGCCTCGATCAAACTTGGAGCATAGAATGCTGATTTTACCCTCATGAAGCATGACAAGTAATGGGACGTGCTCACTAAAATTAAACTTCTGATATTCTCATAGCGAAGCAAGCATGACAAAACACTCGATGACATTATATTAAACAACATTGTATTTTCTTGAAGCGAAGAAAACACAAAAAAATTTTGGCGGGAGGAGACCTCGTGTGACGAGGCTGTTTTTGGGAGTGTCTATCATTTTTGAAGATTCAAATGTGGCTTTGAGATGAGAATCTTAAAAGCTATTTTTGACTTTTTGAGTCTAAAAGCAATTTCTGAAAATATTTGGATGATATGTTGGAAGAAAAATACTCAAAACGCTTCATATATTTTGTCTAAATATTGTTTTTGCCTCTTTTATTATTAAAATGCTCAAAACACCCCATGTGTTTTGTCTAAATGCCATTTTTACTCCTCTTATAATTAAAATGCCCAAAACAACCCCTATTTTTTTTTTCAAAATCATACTCGAAATACCCTCTCAAGCAATTAATGTTTTTTAAAAAATCCCCTCTTATTATTCCTAATATATATTAAATTAAAAGGTTATTTTCCGTATGTGTGTTTTTGTTTTCGATGAGTTTTTTCATTTTTTACTAAAATTTTTAAAAAGCTAAAACTATCCTTCCTAATATTTACTAAATACAATTAAAAATTATTAAATCAATATACTAAATAAAATTAATCTTAAAAAATTAGAAACTCTCAAAATAATTGAAGCTTAGTTAAATTATTTATTTGAACTTTTTAAATTATCTTTTCTTTTTTAATTTTTGAGAGTTATATTAAAATAACATTTAATATATATTGGGAAGGTTAATCTTAAAATTTTTTAAAAAATTAATTTCTTCAAGGGTATTTTTAGTATGATTTTGAAAACATATGGAGTGTTTTGAGCATTTTAATGATAAGAGAGATAAAAGAGGTATTTTGACAAAAGACAAGGGAAGTTTTGGGCATTATAATTATAAGAGGATTAAAAGTGGTATTTAGACAAAACACAAAAAGTGTTTGTGGTATTTTTCATATGTCAGAAGTACTTTTGTTTTCTAAAAGTGCTTTTTGTCAAGGTCATAAAATGTAGCTTTTCAAAAAATTACTTTTAAAATAGACTTTAAAATTTATACCAGAGTGTTAATAAGACATTATAAGCTTAAATATAATATTTTTGCAACTTAAAAAATATTAAAATCATTTTAACCCATTAAAACTTTCTAAAAATATGATTTTAAACACTTACTGAAAAGCTGCAGCTTTTGTTTCTCTTTTTTTATTGACTAAAAGTATAAACAGAAGTTGTGTCAAACGAGCTCAAAGAAAAGTTGTCGTTTATGGTGGCATTATTACTAATAACCTGCGTGATTTATTAGAAAACATAAATTCGACAGTTCTTTATTTTTCTCAGTTTGACTGTTGATAGGGGAAGGACTTTGCAACTCAAATAAATAAATAAATAAATAAATGAATAAATTTAAAGTATCAAATTGTAATTTTTTAACTAAAAGGTGACAGATGGAATTTTTTTTATGATTATCACTAAACTAATTAACAATGAAACTTTCTATTTAATTCGATGTAGTTGAGTTTTTGTCGTTGGAACGCTTTTGCGATTTTTTTTTTTTTTTGAAGGGGTTCTTTGTCTATTTAAATGAAAAGTGGACGAAAAGATGGAATCCTAAGATAATTTTTTCCCTTTTCCAAAAATAGATATTCTCGGGTGTTGCTTAAAAAAAATATCTACTATACTTTTTGTTTTTAAAAGCAAAAAATAAAAGTGAAAACATTACCAAATACGCAAACAATGTACCGAATTTATGCACGCTGGATGCCTTATTGATATATAATACTTATATATATGAGCGTGTATGTGTATATACATATATATGTATGATCACATTGTGGTAGAACTTACAAATAACACGAAAATTGTACTTTTTAATTTTTTCCTCTCTCACAACCAGCAATATTCCTTTTATTTTTGCAATTTAACAAAGTGTGAAGAGGTAGAAAAGTAAAGCTCTTTTTCCTTGAAGGATTCCAATTTAGTCGTAGAAAATTGTTATTTCAAGAATACCGTATAGATAACCATGGCATATTCATTTAACTTGTGGTCTAATGTGCAGAAATAGATGATTTTGAATAAGACTGTTTATTAGAATTTGAATGGAGTGGATTATTGTTTTAACAAACAATACTTTCCAGTGTGTAATCCAATATCACACACCAAACAAAGGCTAAACTAAACTGTACTAGGTATTCTTTTTCTTTTTTCTCCTCGAAGGAAAAAGGAAATTAGATGGCCCCCATTCCATCCTTATTTCTATTCTTTTGGCTAAAACAACAATGTCACGGCCACCAAAAAAGGAGTTAGGACCTTATGCAAGATTCTCTAAAAGGGTCACTATCGCTTGCGCTCATTATTTCAATACATCAACAACCAAAGCTGGCGCAGGGGTTTAAGGAAGGTATGGGATTTAAATCTGTATGAACGAAACATAAATACCTAACAAAATCATCCTAACTACTAGACGATAACCTTTGGTAGTGTACTAGGTACTTTAAGCTACTATATCATTTACTTCATTAACATATTGTTCATTTTTCTACTAGTACTTTACTTTGCAATGACCGCAACTGGCTTTTCAACTATCATGCCAATCACCAAAGGAGATTTGAGTTCATTTTGGTGTAGATAAATTTAAAGTGATTGTAATATTTTTTTTGGGATATGTTTAGTACACTGTATTAAAATACTGTATTTTGTATTGTATAACAACACATTAATATAATGTTTAGTATGATTACTATATTGTATAAGTTAATATGGATGGTAATTTAAAACAATCTATGTTGTATTATAGAATTCGACCCATTTTCAATGTATTGTATTATATTATTTTGTACTAGATCTATAATTCTTGTTGGAGTTGGATTCAACACGAAGTTAAGGTTAGGCTAACATAGAATAAATTAAGTCGGAACCTATAAGTTTATAAAATTTGGGGGTAAATTTATATTTTCTAAAATTATATTTTAGCCCCTTTTAACTTTTTAAAAATTATATTTTGACCCATGTTTTCTTGAAAATTATATTTTGACCCCTTAATTTTAATAATATTATATTTTGATAAAATTTTTACAAAATTACATTTTGACCCATCAAACTTTAGAAATTTACATTTTGTCCCTTTATATAATATATTATGCGTCAAACACTGTATTGTATAATGATAATACTGCACGATAACGTACAATTTAACATACCTTATGCAATATTATACAATACGGTTTACCAAACCTAGCCTTCAAGTAACTCTATTAAATGTGTCGTGTTGCCCTGGTCGGTGGCAATGCTCTTTAATAAAGGCTCATGTTTAATTAGTTGCACGTTAGAGAATGTAATACTATACGGACAATTCATCTCGTGAGGAGAGGCGAAGCTAGAAATTTTCAAGGACATAATAGATCAAAAATTTTGAACTAAAATTAATACGTAGTTATATATTTTCTAATTTTATTTCTATTTTGTCTTCATTTTATCTATTTTGTTCTTCTTTTGAACGAATTAAGCATATAATAAGATTTAATTTTACTTTTTAAAACTTAGAGTCCAAAAATATAAGTTTTCATAGTATCATGATTGTTTTTTTTTTTATTTGGGGTTTTAAGTTTGAAATATGATTATATTTTAAATTAAAAATTTAGAATGTAATTAGAATATATATATTTTAAATATTCTATCACCATAATGCAATTTACAAGATTTTAGGAGGCGAGAAGTAAAAAAAAATAGTGAAAATATTTTTTAAAGGAATAAAATTAACAGTTGTTGGCCTCAGGGAGCGGCCGCTCTAATGTAGCTCCATCCCTCCTTATAGAAGTCTATATGCTACGCAGAGTTGGCAAAACTAAAACAATTGAAAAAATCATAAAGAGATTTTTAATTGCCTGCAAAACTATTGAGTTGCTCATAATCAAGTCCTGTTTGCTGGCAATTTGAATATGGATTGCCGATTTAAAGTAGAAACATTATTAGAGTAGACAATGGTTCAAACTAATTAATTTAAATCAAGAATAGTATAAAGCTTTTATATCTTATAGCGTTTGAATTAAAAGTTTTGTTTCAAACTAATGTGTTTAATCCATTATATAATCAAATTCTATATATAAAAAAAAAACAAAACTATAGCGGCCTAGAATTTTCTGGTTCTAACAAGTAAACTACAAATACTACTAGTTTCTAATTTATTAATCAAGATTTCAATTGCATAAAATGTCATTCACTGTAACACAGCTAAATAATATGAGACAAACACGTGGTTGGAATTCAACATCCCACCTCACCACATATAACAAAGGCGTAGATTGCTTGGTACAAGGTGCTTAGCAGGTTATGAGTATTGAAGTAGAAGATTTTCCATGCTGATAAGCACTCATTCTCTCTGCAAATCCAACTTTTTACTTGATATATGTCCAAGTCGAACCTAGCTTTTTCTTTCAATCATTTTAACCACTAACCTACCAAATTTTTGAGGTCTTATTATTCTTTTTTTTTTTTTTAAGAGTTGGGGATTATAATATCATTGCGTGTAGAGCAAATATCACTAAATTTAGTGCTTGAAAGTTGATAAAAATCAATTACCAAACAACGACGTGTTTCTAGTTTTATCCATGATTCTGATCTCCTCGTATAATATTTGATATATAACCCGTTCAGAAACACATACACAAGATAACGTGATTAAGTGGTAGCGGACTAGCGTAACAATAATTGCACACTTCTACCAGAAAGATATAGAATGATGAAATTTGAACTTGAATCCGACTTCCATCGTAAAATGTGAACTAAGGGAGTGACTAATATTTCTATAACCTTTATACGCTGATGGGGCTTTTTTTTTTTTTTTGTCACTAATCTTACAATAGATAGATCAAACTACTCGTTTGAGCTTGTTGGGTTTCAATTCTATGATAAAATTTAGATTGTCTAAAAAATTGGGCTTTTATATTAAAATATCAATCTTGTATGTGGAGTGACTTAGATAGTGTTTGGCAATAGTGGTTTACACTACTTTTTCAGTTATAAACAGTATAAAGCTTTTAAAGCTCTTAAATGCTATAATAACAATAAAAAATCACTACATTATAAAGCTCTTATATGCTACAGTAAAAACGGTTCTAACCAATGGTTCTAACTACTCTACCAAACACCCTATTAATGTCTTGAAAAATTGATGTTTGTGTTTATATTTTAATGATATGAGACTCGTTTTTAACCCTTTCTATAAAGACATCAAATCTCCCTCTGTTTTTTTTTGGAAAGAACAATGTAATTAAGCATGAAATTGATTTATAATTGGTGATTAAAAAATGAAAATCATGTTAAGGGTGAGCACAAGAGAATAGAATTTTCGTGAATTAAACTATGATTATTAAACTTAAAGTAGGCTAGCTGTTATTATTAGCAAAAGAAAGTTTAAGATACCTTAAAGGTAGACAGCTTGCATGCAAACTCATTAAATTACATGTGAAGAAGGAAACCCAACTTCAAACATGTCTTTTCATGATCCAATCACAAGAGGCCTGTCACATTTAAAAGAACCTGGAAGAAAATATAAACCACATTATAATATGAGTGCATCAATTCCCTTCCCTGTGGTATTGTACCAATTCATGAACCAGAAGTATAAAAAAAAAAAAAAGAAAAAAAAAACTAGGCCTCTCTTTTAGCCAACGGTTTTTGGTTCTGCCTTTACTGTCCCACCTATTTCTTTCTCTGAAATGTGATGGATATCTGTGTGTCTGCAAATTAACAAATATACATAGAGCATGTCTACTATCCGCATCCTCCAAAGTGCGGACCGTTTGCACCAAAGTAACCTTTTTTATTTTTTTATAGGCGACACAATATTTTTTTTTTTATAGGATAATAACAATATGTTGTATTAAACATAACATCAAGCTTTGATAATTTAACATTGTCGTATATTTTGTTCAAAAAAGAGATGTATAGCATATTCTTAATGTGGAAACACTAAATTAAAAAAAGAGGAACAAATTGAATGCATATTCAAAATGAGTTTGAATTGAGAATTTCAATTCAGGTTAATTGTTCAAACTTATTTTTTTAGACTGCATTGTTTGGTCCAAACTATGGTTCCCAAAGGGAGTCGAATGTTTCTAAGAAAAGCATAGTTGTTTCAATATTTTCATGCTTTTTTTTAATTTGATGTCACTAAGGATGAAAATATCGATATTGATGTTTTAATTTTATGAAAATATTGATGTTTGTGAAAATTGAAGTAAAATACAAAAAGTATTGATACTTTGTTTTCACCAGTCGGAAATCTTCAATGATGAAACATTGTTTTAAATTGCTATGGAAGTATTACTTTTATAATTAATGGTTGCAGATTTAGCTTAACTATAAATTTATACGTGTTTTTTAAAATGTTGAGGTCTTGAGTAGTTGATGTACTTCATATCCTATTCATATTGAGAAGAAAAAGAAAAAGAAAAAAGAAACACGTTTGTAAAAGTTAGAATATAAACAATGGACCACATCATAAAATCCACGCGTCTTCCTATAAGTTTACTTGGTACTTTTGCATGTAAATTCCAAGAATGCTCTAATAGAGTCTTACTAAAGCAAACACATCCTAATTAAAAAAAAAAAGCAAATACATTAATTATAGACTCTACAAATACATTAGGGTATTTGAGAACTTAGTTTGAATCAATTGGTTTAAAATATTGTCATATTAATAGAAAACTTTATATTATAGTTTTTTTTTTGTTTTATATTGTAACAGTTTGAGTTTAAACTAATTAATTTAAACTAATTCTTCGGACACATATAGTCTAAGGCACATAATAATAGACTACCTATACAAAAAATGATCAATCTATCTAGCTAGCTAGAAAGCTACGTACAGTATTATTTTTAGACCGAATTTATGAAGCTATTGAGAAGAATCAAATTTAATTAGTGCCAAAGAAGATGGAAAGATGGAATGTACAATTAACTATACAGGCATATATAATTTTATGGTGGATAATTGCCAAAGACTGCTAATCGATGGATAGTAAGCAAGATTTTTTTAACCGTTAATTATAATACTTGCGAAATATTTGTTCTCAGTATTGTGGTGCTTGAGGGGAAGAGTTAGGAACTACAAAATTTTAACAAAAAGTTTTACAATGTAACAAACTTTTACTTAATTGCAATTAAAACTGTGTAGTTAAAACCATCCAAACACCCTATATGTATTATAATATATTTAGTGTTTGGTACAATTGGTTAATTGGTTTTATTTTCATATACTAAAGTATACATAAGCGTACTTGTCCAATTAATTTTCGCTGTGGATGTATTGATTTTTGATATAAGTGAAAGCTCCATACATTTGCCTTAAAGGTGAAGAAAGTGCAAAGCAAATTAATTAGACAAGCCCAAACAGTGACTTGTCAATCATGCGGGTTGTTGAAGTTAGCCAAAAGATCAAAAAAAGAAATCAACGGATGAGAACAAATGTGCTTTTGCATGTGGTTTCCTAACGTAATTAGCATTGCGTCTCTTTACAATGCAATTTCATGTGACCTCACCACTCACCTTTAAGGATTTTCACCAAAAATAGCCTACCCTCCCCCCTATAAATACATCACCAATATTGTTAATTTCTTTGCAACCTCACTCCAAGAGAGAAATTAGAGAGAGAAGGAGAGAGATCTAGAGAGAGAGAGATTATTACCACTAGTACTAGTCAGAGAATTTTTACTACAAAAGCTAATTTCTTCTCATAATCGGCAAAATGGGTGGCAACAACTACAACATGCAAAAGAAGAGTTCTTCCTACTCTGTGTTCAACATGTTTAGGTTCAAGAGGAACCGCAGGGTCGAGGACTATGCGGTGGAGGACACGGGGAGAGTGTGGCCAAGCAAGGAGGACACAGGGCGGTGGGTGGCGGAGCCCGGTATTGACAGGAAGGCTGAGGCTTTCATTGCCAAAATACACAGGAACATAAGCACTGCCACTGATTCCGAGCGCATAACTATCACCATTCCTGTTGCTGCTTCAAAGGCTTGATTAATTGATGGTGTCTACAAATCATACTAGAGTATATATTCAGTCATTTTGTAGTTTGTTCATATTATGATGAAAGTTGTTTCTGGTTTGTCTATTGGAATAAAGAAAGTACAAGATTTGTTCTTTTGTTATATTAAATTGTTGTCTTCGTGCGCTTCCAATCACCATTTTTTGTACTCAGCATTGCGAATTCTACAACATTTTGGATTTAGTTTTTAGTATCTAAACAAGACCAAGTCTGAAAATGGCACCAATATTAATATTAATTTCGTTTTGTGCATCAACAAAAGCTAGACGAGCTTGCAACAATGACAACATTTAGTAAACTTGCAGTGTGGAAGAACTTCAGTTTGACACACACACACACACACACACACAAACGGAAAAAGAATAGAAAAAGAGGAACTATAATATTGGTTCATAATAAGAAGTTCAATGCCAGTAAGAATTTACAAGAATTTGGTTTCACTTTGGTATCCAACTTTAAAGCTTTTAGTATTTTTTTTTCTCAGTAGCTTCAAGGAAAAGACCTTAAATCTCATTCGTTAAATTCAAGTCCACTTTTCACATACATCTATGATAAAGAAGAATTTTCTTGAACTACTTTTATTCAGATTACTTCTTTAAGTGTTTTTCTTGGAAGATCCTGGCTCAAAGTTAGTGCAGTAGTACACTGCACATTTTGGATCAATCAGAGTTTCCATGAAGAGGGGTTGTGGTTTCTTCCGCGCACATAATTGTGCATGGAACATGCTTAATGCTTTATTCAGTTCACTTTTGGCTTTATGTCCAAACAATTCCCTTTTCTCTCCTTTCTTCTAGGAAAAAATTCTATTCCTTTTCTTCAGCAACACACCCACACCACCCAAACTGTACCTTTCAACATCGAATACATGAAAATCACTATGGAAGAAAATATGTATACATATATGTGCATATATATAGCTCTAATAGGCCTCAAAAAGTTATAACAAATAAGACCTATGAAACTCAAGTATTAGAAACCTGAAATAGAATCTTATGCTCGTTTGTGTCATATATATAGACCTTGTTACCCCAAAATTGACCAACTAAAAACAAAGGGATTAACAGTAATATGCCATTAATGATTTACAAAATAATTGCGCAGCTGTACTTTGGCCAAAATATTCTTTATTATATATACTAATTTAACGTTATTTTCTCGACATTGTCACAGTTACTGTTGTTGAAAGTACAAGATGCTCGTCATAAGCCATACTTCTTGTCGATCAGTTTCTTTTAAACATTGCACTTTCATTTTTTGTTTTGTTTTTACCTTTTCTTGTTAAAGAAGAAGAAAAAAAACATGGGATTGTATGAAGGGTCGTATAAGCACTTGCCTTTGTCCTCCACCTCCATTTTTCCCTCTATATACGAAACCTAAAATTTTAAAAAAAAAAATCTAAGGCGCATCAATACTAGTCTTATGCCAGCTGAAGGACATTGGGTGCTTTTGTATAGCTGTATGGAACTATCACCATCTATATTAAGCAAAAGTGTATCACTTTTGTGAGATCCCTCTCACTTTTGATGGTTTCATGTGCCAACTTTAGGAACTCAAGTTTATAATGACCCTTAAAAAATTTTTCTTTGTGCTTGATATTACTTTCAATGGTTCTTCTCATCTCCATTTTTCTACTTTTCACTTGTCATTTCAGTTTGGAATATCTTGCCCTTTTTATTATAGTACTATACTTCGAATAATACAAGGCTGTCTGGTATTGTCTCTCTTGTTTTTTGTGTTTTTTTTTTAAAACAAGTTTTTAGTGTTTTTTATTGTTTTTAGAAACCAAGGTATTTGCAATTGTTTTTAAAAACACTTTTGATAGAACAAAAATCATGCTTTTTTTAAAAATATTGTTCTCGAGATACAATTCTTTTTATTGAAAAGATAACTATCAAATGTCAGTGGCATCAGCTCTGGATTGTTGTTGAGATTGAGCCAATACAATAGGTCAGGATCTTTGTCGAGATAGGGCCAGGATTGTTGGTTCAACTGTGGCGTGGGTCCCAACCTGTCTTTCCAATCTATGGTGTGGGTACGAGCCCATTGCAAGTCTTGTCTTGTTGGTTCGAACTTGAAGTAGGTTTCGTCTCGTCAATTCGATCCCCATGTAGGTCTCATCCCATATTCATCCTGATCTTGACACAAGTCTTGTCTTGATCTTAGTGTGGCCCCAACTCGTTGGTCCGATTGTGGTGAGTTTGTGCCCTTCAATCCAACACAGTGTGGGACGATTCGATGTTAGCCCTAGTTTGTCAAGTCAATCTTGTCGTAGATCACATCTCGTTGCCTCAATTTTGAAATGAGCCTTGACCTATCAAGCCAATCTTGGCTCAAGTCTAGACTCGTAGGCCATGGCTTGTCAGGCTAACTTGGACATGGGCCCCCTCTTGTCAGACAAATCCTAATGTGGGTCTCATCTCATCGACCCAATCCCAACACGGGTCTCGTTCAGTTGTCTCGATCTCAACATGTGTCTCGTCTTGTCAAGTCAACCCTGGTAGCTTGTCAATTTGATCCTAGAATGGGTCCTAGCCCATCGACCCTATCTCCACATATGTCCTGATTCATCAGTCTTATGTTTGTCCTACTTTAGTCTATACAATCTTGAAGTAAAATGTTGTTTTCTTACTTTTAAAAAATGAAAAACTATTTTTTTTACCATGAATCCGAAAGAGGCTTTATTAGCATACTTGGCAAAGTGGTTCGAACCAATTTATACATCGAACTAATAAGGGTTTGAAGTTTCACATGTTACAGTATAAAGCAAAATGATACTACAATATAAAACTCTTATATGTTATAATTTTTGAACTAATTTTTCAATTCAAATTGGTTTGTTAAAATGCTATACATGTTTAGATATTTATTTCATGTGCTCTTAATTTGTTTGTTTGTCGTTCCTATTTTAATGTTCCTAATTAAAATAAAACCATAAAAACTTATATTCTTTTTTTAATAGCATAAAAAATTGTAGTCTGACAGCTTCGAATAATACATGTTTAGATATAATTTCTTTCATGTGTTTGTCATTCCTGGCGTCAATGTTCCTGATTAAAGCAAAACCATCAAACAAGACAAATATATATATATATATTCTGACAGCTTGGAGTAACACATGTTTAGATATTTCTTTCATGTGTTTTTAATGTGTTTTTTTTCCCTGGCATAATTTTGAATCATCAGCCAGTTTTATGAAAACTTTAACCAAGTGCTTCACAAGGAACAAATTCAGATTCCAGGGTTGAATTTGCATCTATTTTAAGGAAAAGATATTTTTCTTGCCATTTACGGAAGCTTAAATGTAATATAAAACCCAATACAAGTTGTGATCCTTAAAGAAAATAATAGAGAGAAAAATCCACTCGAATTTATGCAAAATGTAGCTGTTAGGTTACACCACATTGAAAGCTATTAATTTCTGTGGGCATGCATATTATTGAAAGAAAAGAAAAGGAAAAAAAAAGGATTTGTAGTATTTTAGAATAAAGAATTTACGTGGTTTATTTTTTTTTTTTGAAAAGAATTTACGTAGTTTAATTTTGCTTCTTCATGTTAATGTACTGAATATATCAACTACTATCCTTGTCTTGTTGTGTTACACCACTTTTAAAAATTTAAACAAAGCAATTTCTAATTGGTTCCTATATGATTATTAATGGATTCCCCCGTGCAATATACTCATTTGAATCCAAAGAGAGACGACATTTTTGTGGTGTTCGGTTAGGAAAATTTGTGACCTTTCTTTACATTAATGATGTCTAAAATGCTTACCATCACATACAGTCCAAGCAAGTGTTCCAATCTATAAATAAGATTCAGTATTTGAATATTATATATATATATATATATATATAGAGAGAGAGAGAGAGAGAGAGAGAGAGAGAGAGAGAGAGAGAGAGAGAGCACCAAATGAAGTGAACTTGTACCTCCTTATTTTCACTACTTTTATACAATATCAGAGAATCGTATTGAATAAAATCTATGGACTTGAAAATTGTTCATTTGAATTCAAGCCCACCAAAAGAGGCTTCGAATTCCGCATATAATTAAATCATGTAATTAATTCAAGTGACTCCAAAGAAAATCCTACACCATCTAAAATTTTTTTCTTATATACCTCAATAGACCCAAGCTAAGCCTAGAAAAAATATTCCAACTTCTACTTTTCCCCCCTTGCTTTAATGTTTTTGATAGGCAAAGGTCTACTCAAAATCTTGCTAAATACATTATAAAACAAGTGCTAGGAATCTCAGGAAACAGAAAATTAACATGTTGTCACTAGCAATAATAGATCTTTTTCGTGGACATGAAAATATGGTGCATATTTATCACATCTTGTCATGACTAGTATGTCTTAGAAACAAGGATATATATATATATATATATATATATATATATATATATATTATGAAGAACTTCATATGAAGCTATTGTTATATTAGATAATTTTTGAGCGAAAAGAATTGTTTTGTAAAATTATTTTTTTAAGGGAGAAGGAGAAAAATAACATATTTTGCTCAAAAGTTAGTACATAATGTCATATAGTTTTAAAAGTGTAAAAAATAGCATATCATAAGAAATTTAGTAATATCTCATGAGAAATTAAAAATAAAAACCCTAAAATCCTCTCACTACTTTCTCTTTTATATCTCTTACCCATGCCAACGGTCGGGAAATACAATATTAACCTTGTAATACTATATTACAGTGCAAATACAAAATTTCACTAGTGACTTTGCCGGATTGCTGACGGTCAGAAAATATAGTATTAACCTTGTAATACTGTATTACAATGTAGATACAAAATTTCACTAACGACTTTGCCAGATCACCGACGGTTAGGTATTAACCTTATAATATTGTATTATATCGTAAATACAAAATTTCACAGATAACTTCATAGGACCACCAGCGACTTAAAAAGTACAATATTAACTTTATAATTTTATACTATAATATAAATATAAAATTTCACTGGCGACTTCACGGGACCACTAGCAGTTGAAAAATATAGTATTAACCTTGTAACAGTTATTGTAGTGTGAATACAAAATTTCACTAATGACTTCGTCAGACCGCCAATGACCGGAAAATACAATATTAACCTTGTAATACTGTATTACAATGTAAATACAAAATTTCACTTGTGATTTTACAAGACTGCCAGCAGCCAAGAAATATAATATTATCCTTGTAATATTACAATGTAAATACAAAATTTTACTAGCGACTTCGCTGGATTGGTTGTAGCCAAAAAATACAATATTAACCTTGTAATATTGTATTACAATGTAAATATAAAATTTCACCTACGACTTTGTTAGACCACCAGCGGTCAGAAAATGCAGTATTAATCTTGTAATACTGTATTATAGTATAAATACAAAATTTTACTGGTCACATCGCCAAACTACCAGCGACTAGAAAATATAGTATTAACCTTATAATACTGTATTATAGTGTAAATACAAAGTTTTACTAGTGACTTTGCTAGACCATCGATGGTTGAGAAATGTAATATCAACCTTGTAATACTATTTATAGTGTGAATACAAAATTTCAGTGATGGATGAGAAATACAATATTAAGCTTTAATACTGTATTATAGTGTAAATATCAAATTTTACCAGTGACTTTATCAGACCATTGGCGGCCGGTAATACTATATTACTATGTAAATACAAAAATTTACTGGTGATTTCTTTCAACTGTCAATGTCCGGGAAATACAATATTGGCTTGTTAATACTATATCATCTTGTAAATACAAGAATACCTGGGCAATTTTGCCATATCTCCGGTGGTTGATAAATACAACATTAACTTGTAAATCTTGTATTTACAAATAAAGAAAAAAATTTATCGGCGATGTCATTGGTATCATCGACACTATTGATAACGCATCTGATTCAAATTGTTACATGTACACCAAATTCCAAAATCATAAAGTGAAAAAAAAAAAAAAATTAAATCCAATCACCCATCTCTATCACATTAACACAATTCAATTGTTCTTAAAATTTCACAAAAATAATTGCTAGAAATTTAGAGGAAAAAATTTAAAATCATCACCATCAAAATCCTTGAATCAACATTACCGAAATTGATGTTGTTGTTGCCGTCATCAAAGATGAATGATGATTGAAACTGATTCGTTGATGGCACCAATATGCTTTTGGTTCAAATCAAACGTGGTTGTGTCCATCTCCAACAACGATGAAGGCTTTGAACATGGTTTAAGGCACGGGTCATATACTGGTTCTTTAATCTTCTTGACTTTAAGCTCCACAATGTAACTGAGATCTAAGTTGCAGGCCGTGGCAGATTGGGTGAGGCAGAGAGCTTCTTTAATCTTCTCGACGACGATGAGGAAGAGAGCATTGAGATCCAACTACGGCATCACTTAGAACACCATAGAGCAGCGACGACGACAAGGAAATGAATCAACGGAGTCGATCAGATAGAGTTGACAGTGACAATGGCCAAGATTTTGAGGACTTCATCTTCATAAGGCTTGGGTTTTGATAGCTTCATCTTCCAGCAGATCTTCCTTCATCATTGGTCGCGATCTGCCTCTGGAGACGAAGAACACAAAGCTTCTGACATATCTTTCTTCATCGGTGGTTGTATTCTATCGATCTTCTTTTGCCAGTGCTTGAGGTGGCCCACTTGACAGAGAAGGAGCCAGTTCTATGGATTAAAGGAGGATAGAGAAGAAAGAGTAGAAAGAGAGAGATACAGGGGAGAGAGAAATGGGGAGATTGAAAGAAAAATGTAAAACGATACAAATCTAATGATTGTCAGCGGTAATTTTAGGTTTTTAATTGTTCCAATCTGTTGATTTATTTGAAAATGCTATTTATTTCACTTTTATAAAACTCATGACATTATTTACCATGTATCTAATAAATCTAACATTTTGGGCAATTTCTCTTTTTTAATAAATATATAAGTTGAAACACTTCAAGAATCGAAACTTTTAACTACAACTAAAAGTGGAATTGTCATTGCTAAAATGTTTTTAGCGGCAACAAGTCACTAGATTGGTCGCTAAGTTTTGGCGACGACATATCATTGTTATTTTACAAGGTCACGAATCCAAGCAGGATAACGTCATCAATGATTTGTAGTGACGATATTTTCAAAAACGTTATCGCTAAAAGTTTTTAAATTTTTGAAAATTTTTAAAACCTTAAGGGGATTTAGCGACAACTAGTCTTTTTAATTTATGTTAATGAAAAAATATAGATTTAATTGCAATTAAATGATTTTTTGATTTTATTTTAAATTAAATTCTTATTGAAAAATATTTATAAATTTTGCAAAATTAAATAATAATTAAAATGCGAATAATTAATAATTAATTAATTAATGCAATAATAGTTAATAAAATTCTAGACGATTCTTTAAATATATTAAGCACTTGTCAATTGATATGTTTACATACATAATCCATTGAAAAAAATGTACACATAATGCAGGTGTATGTGTAGAAAACTATTATCCATCTTGACTCCTCATCCTAAAGGGTATAGGCCCTATCCCATTCAAGATCGTAACTTTCACGTTTATTACTTATTCTAGAACACCCTTTTCTTGTAGAAATTTCGACAGCATCTCCATTTAGCTCTCCTAAGTGTGCTATTGAAGGTTGCACACCCGAAGAACGAAGGAAGACGAACAAACATCTACCATAAGGCGTGAGAGGAAATGAATAACAAACATGTAAAATTTCAATCCCAAACTGTGCAAAGGGGACAATTCAAGAATCAATGAGCTACTCACCAATTCTTGTACGTGTGGCATCCGGCCCAGGCATACTCCCTCAAGCCTCCATAAGACCCACCTTGCGGGGCCCCCGGACTTATGACTCTTATTGGTAGACCATCCCCATGCCACCTACTCATCCATACTGTCCCCTTTGGGGCCCTCTAGGCCCTCTGGGGCCCTCTAGGCCCTCAGGGTTTTCTTTTGCGTCCCTCGGGTTTGAACCTCAAACCTCCCTTAAGAGTTTCTTATTTCCTTCTCGAGTACCAATTGAGCTACTAGCTCAATTGGT
>CAMOHE010043238.1:0-66462 GCA_946598075.1 Artocarpus hirsutus
CAATGCTGATTTTGCATGCCAAAAGCAAAACAAATTCAGTTGTGTTGTTGTTGCAAATGAGATTATCAGTCTTGCACTTATAAAGGTTAAATTTGTAAATATGTTGTGATAATAACACGCCCCACAATCATATATGCGATCAAAGAGAAAAGAAGGCCTTCACATCAAAGATGTGGGGTCCGTACTACCACATAATGACGTTGTAACATATAAAGCATGCATCTATCCATCTTTGTATCAAAGATTTATATATGCAACAACCTGTAATAATGAAATCAATGTTGACTCAGTCAGATGCCAAATCCAAAAGACAATAGTACAAAAGCCAAAGTCCAGCTCAAACCGGCCCCCCTAATCCAAACCAACATGCCTTATCTCTCTCTCTCTCTCTGTCTTCTGAGAACACAATTCCCCATTAATATTTGTTCCCATTTCCTAAGTTGTATGCGACTTTCAAGGCGCAAGTGGGAAACCACCGGCACAACACTAACTACATGGTGCCTATGGATTGATGGGAGTGGCACCACCACAATTGAGCCTCTATGGCGCACTTGTTTGTCACTGTGAACAGTGTGTACATTTGTGATAGATAATGAATAATAAAGAGTATTTTTCCCAACACTATGTAATCACTGGCGAAATTTACTAATAAAATTTAATATTTAATTAGGTTTAATTAATAAATTTATCCTTAAAAATTGTAATTTTTGATAAAATTCTGATAATGTATAATTGAGTAGTATTAACTGAATATTTCTCTGCGAATGTGACGTAATATTGGATACTTTTAATACAGATTTATGAGTTTAATTACTCAAAAATTTATAAATAATATTCACAAAATAAATTTTTATATCACAATTAATTGTAAAATTGTGATACAAACACATAGGTCATTAGAACACAAATAAGACATTAAGTCTACCAAGACCCAACCCAGTGTAAAAAGAGGCCGACGCAGTACAAGTACACTGCTAAGTAAAAACGAAGATATAAAAAATGTTATGTTTGCCCTCCAAAAAATAAACCGAAGGTAAGTAAAATAGTTTACACAGTCTAAGGTTATGAGTTTGCACTGATTTGACAACGACAACATAAGAAAGATACTGTATTATAAAAAATTACACAGTGTAAAATTTACGCCCCACAAAGTGGACACTCACTTGAATTTTATTGGGCCACCAATTCATGAAAGGTGGCCCAATCACATGGTGACACTTGGTAACCCAAAGGGTTACTTGATAAGTAACTAAGTGGATGAGGAAGTATTAAATGCATGTTTATCAAAAAAAAAAAAATTTCTTCCTTCTTTTTCCACAACTCCCACGGCAGCCATTGTTGAGTTCTTTCAAAAATTTTCTCAACACAAATCTTTGCAAAAATAACCCCAAGCAAGTTCAACAAGTTGAGTTCAAGGAATTTCCACAAGTTTTAAGGTAAAAACCTAAACTTTTTTAAGGGTTTTTCTTGGGAAAAAGAAAGAAAGCTAATCTATGGTGTTTTTGCATGAAAATAGTGTTTAAGAAGGAGATCTAAAGGAGCCTTGGAAGGCTAGAAATCAAAAAGTACTATTTAGGGTAAGTTTTGATTTTAAAGTTTTGAAATTTTATGATTTTTGTTTTGATTTTTATTTTCTAAAAGGTATATGGGTTCTTGAGCTAATTTTTGATTGAATCGCATAGAAATATGAAATATGGTATGTTGAGAACGTGAAAATTAAGGTTTAAATGTTGAAATTGGTAGTTTGTGTAAAAAGTAACTTTTTTGCAATTTTGGTGTTAGTTTTTCAAAAATGATGTTTAGGCATGAAAAATGATTCAAACAAAGGTTGGAACTGTCTTTACAGGGGTAGATTTATAGTTTTAAGATGGATTTTTATAAAAATACCCTAAGGACTAGATTGAAAGAAAAAGTTTTCCCTCTATAGATTTAAAAATTGCCTAAAAACACCCCTGTACAGTAAGAATTTGAAAAAAGTTAAAACATGAAAGTTGTAGATCTCGATGAAACTGTTAGGTATTATAAATGGTTCATCAAAAATATCAACCGTTTGTGAGATTCTGATTTTTCAAGAATTTGTTAAAAGTGAAAAAATGTTAAAATGACAAAAACTTCATATTTCTAAATGATTTAAGGTCTAGTACTTTGAGCAAAAATGTTTATTATGAAAAATAGGGAATTTTAGTTTAAAGCGAAAAATTTTAGCCCCACGGGCAAAATTGTCAAAATTTTTCAGTTTTGGGGTAAACTACGAAGTTTTGCTAAAATGGGGCATAGATGTAAAATAAGGAGATCCGACCCACTAGGGTGTTATTCTAAAACTAGTACGTGACTATTTTTGTTAGAATGACAAAATAGAGCTCGGGTAAGTCAGTAAGCCACGAAGGGCAAAATCGTCATTTTTGCCTGAATAACCCGAACCGCTTCGAAATGTTTCAAATGGAAAAAGGAAATGATTAGAAACATTTCCACCCTTCATTAGAGATGATAGGATAGAGTCAGACAGAAATAAGAAAACCAGTGGGTTTTAGAGTTGTATATGGTTGTGCAACTCAGTTCATTAATTAATGATCACTTTGTGTTGAAACATAGTGAATATTGGCTAATGGCTTTGAAATTGGCCAATAGGATCCTAGAAGTCTAGGAGAAAGGAAATCGAGGTTGATTCACTCGATAGTTGAATCAAGTAAGTACCCATCCCACATACAGCATGAATTTGTAGGTATAGAATGTGGTATGTCTTATGAATACCTATGTGTATATCAAGGTGTATACTTGTGTGTATACTACGATATGAGTATCTATAATTACGTTGGTGTATGCCTGTGAGTAGGGCAGGCAATACGGGTTGCGACACGACGACACGATACAAATCCGACACTTTTTGCGGGTTAGTGTCAAAAAATTTGACCACAGGTCATTTTAGTGTCGATCCGAAACTGACCCGTCAAAAAACAGGTTGTGTTTGAGTCAACTCGTTTGACACGAAAATGACCCGTTTTCTGACCTGTATTTAATTAATTAACTTTAAAAAATTTAATATTATTTCATATATAATATAAGCCCTTAAAAGATCAAACTTTACCTCTCTTATCACTCATCTTCTTGTTGAAGTGGTATAAAACTCTTATAATTTTATTTTTTTTAATATTATATATATTAATGTAGGCAGGTCATAGGCAGGTTACGAGTCACAATTGGGTTACGGGTCAAAAACGAGTCGCGGGTCATTATTTTTTGACACTGTGCGTAAGGAACGGGTTGACACGAGTCGTGTTCGTATCAACCCGTGTCAAAACGTGTCGTGTTCGGGTTGAGAATTCTCAACCAGTTCTTGTCACGGGTCGGGTTAGTGTCGACTTAATTTTTGTAAAAATTAACTCCAACCCGATACTAACCTGATCCGTCAACTTGTTTTGCCACCCCTACCTGTGAGTATACTAAATAAATACCTGCGTGTATATTATATTATATACCGGTGTGTATATTAAAGTATACCTGTGAGTACAAAAGTATGTGCCTGTGTGTACAATATTGTATAAGAACATTTAGGTTTTGTGTATAACATGTGTTTAGTACTCATGCATGGTATAATAACCATAATTAAATAGACTGGCAATTATATCACTAGAAATTAAGAAAGTGTCGTACCGACTTCTGACTCAAGAGGAGTTTAAGGATTACAATAAGGACAAGGTGTTACGTAGATCTAAGTGCGCAATGATACGAACACTTGGGCCTTAGTTAAAGATAAGAAATGATAATGATAAAGAAAGCTTATAAGAAAGCATAATTGGATCATGCATTAAATTGAATGAGCATGTGGGTTATATGGGACTAATTGAGCGTAAGCTCATTAAGTATTTCATGCTGTAGGTATTCCGATGAGAATGTCAGAATAATTAAATGGATGAGCTGGCGGAGGGATGATCGGTGTGCAGAACGGGTATGAATTCTACCACAGTTAGTTTCCGCTATAGTATATTTTAAGATATTTTGAAAGTCATGTTTGTAGAATTGTATTGCAAAGGAAAAGTCGTTTTGTAAATACAAGTGTATGTCTGTATTTCGACGGTTGTTAAAACCAACATATGTGCAAACAAATGTGTGTAAAATATATTTATATAAAAAAAAAAACTTTTTCTTAAGTTTTCGTATATACGTAAGTAAGAAAATGTTTATCACAGCCCGAAAAAGGCAAGTTGTGACACACTATAAGGCCGTGAGTGATTCAAAGTCCTTTACTCTCAAAATGTGAACATTTTTCATGCTTAATGGTTACATATATTTGCTATATTGGTGGTTTTAGGGGTATGATAATTTTATACCTGACTTTAATATAATACGGTGTTTGAAAAGATAGTTTGAATCAATTTTAGTTTTTTTAGTTAAAAATACTGTAATATATGAGACCTTTATATCATAATTAACTTTTTATTTACGCTAGCTCTATATTGTAATAACTAAAAGTTTTAGTTAAAATTAAAATTAGTGAGCATCTTATAAATTGTCTACTTTATTATCCCATATCTTTATTTCTTTCTTTTTTTTTTTTTTTTAATGATTTAGCCCGGAAGAAGAACACTTCAATTTTTTATGTCTACTAATAATTCACAAAGGATCCTACTTCCCCATAGTCACTAAATGTCAAGAGTTTCATGAGAGTCTACTACAAAGTCTACGTTATTTGATTCTGTAACATGGATTTGCTGTCAGAATTCAGAATCAGGCTGTGCAAGGGGGACAAATAGGCCCACCATAGTTATGGTTTTTAGCCTTTAGCCTCCATTTCCACCACTGCCCGTGATCCCCCACTGCTTCCATTAATTAGCTATTCATTTCCCATTAATTATTTTTTTAATGATTACCCATTAATTATATTTTACACCACTAATCTTATTCTTAAACTTGGTGGAATTGGTTGCTATGACAGCTTGATCAATAGATGAAACAGGACTCTCAGTCAATTTTGAAGAGTATCATGAGAATAATGTTCCATCCGACATAACAACTCAAACAATTGCTCTAAATCCACAAGAAAATTCAAAAATTGCATTAAGAAAATCTAATCAATGTTCAATGTCCTTCATTTTCAAGTACAACGGTAAGAAAGCTGGAACACTGTCAGTTTGGTAAAAAAACAGAACGCGTAATAATAAAATAACAAAAGACGCTGGGGAAGAGAGAAGCATGTGCCACGTGACGTGATGGTAATATCGTAATTACAAGAGAATCCGAGGAAAAAAGAAAAAGGAGAAATCAAGTGTTTCATAACAAAAATAAGGATTTAATCATTTTGATATTTAGTTTTAGAAGAGGAAAAATTTCTTATTAGTATTTTGTGTGGTATCGAAATATGAATATGATATATTATATTTTGAAACATTTTATATCGATATTTTAATTTTTTAAAAAATCTTTTTTTAGTATGATAGGTCTTTTTTGGTACTAAATATGTGTTTTTTTGTGTAAACACCTTTGAGTATTAAAAAAAGATTTTTTAAAAAGTCGTGGTATCGATTTAAAATATTTTAAAACATATAATACTAAACTCATATTTGAATATAATATAAGGTATTAAATTGAAATTATCCCTTTAAAAAAATATCACGTGGATATTTTATAGTTTGAAAAATATCTAAACGATATTCTGTTGTTTTTAAAAATTCATTTTACTGTCTTCAGTTCATGCTTTTTGATGTAAATTTTCTTTTTTATTTTTTTATTAAAAATCTTTAATTAATTTTGTAAAACTATATTAGAAAATCAAAACAAGTATATACATAGACTTATTCATTTTTTGATATTTATAGTTTTTATAAAATAATTTGAGTTTCATTAATTAAAAAAAATAGGCATAAAATTTTACGTCATAAAATATAAACTCAATTATTTAAATGATATTTTTAAAAATCACATAATACCTTTTTAATATTATTTAAGCAATAAAGTATCGATATTTCTTTAAAATATAAAAAAGGAGGCAAATAACAACATAATTATGCACCATAACTATAGTAACTACATTTTTGGCTGACAAAATAACGCAGCCACAACTACAAGCCTTGCCTTGGCTGGGGAAGAAGAAGAAAGAAGAAGAACCGAACCCATTAACGCGAGAATCCAAAAGTCGATTGTAAACCAACTCAAAAAGAGCAGCACTTAAATGCCTTCACCGCACTCTACTGTACGGTTCTTCTCCAACTACCGCCATTATTTTTATATCCCCTCCTTTCTAAGCTCCATATTCATTTACTGAAACTACAACAACTCTTGGAACATTATCATATCATTTATCATTTATCGTTTTGGGTCTTTTTTCTTTTTTCATTCTTTATGAGTTCTCTCCCCAAGGTTCGTCTTCTCTGCATTTACTTTTTTTTCCCCTCTGTTTTCCTTGGAAATTACCAAGGCAAAACATTCTTCTTTGAACCAGTAATGGGTTGCTGGATTGTGCCCCTTTTGTTTTTGCTTTGTGGGTGTTTTTTTTTTTTTCCCTCTTTTTGTGAAACTTGTTTTGTTTACACAAGTTCAAGTTAAGTTTTGAACTTGGACTGTTTCAGGTTTTTAATGAAGTTAATGACTTCCATTATTCTCAGGAGCATCTGCATGGCAACTAGAATTACTTGAACTTGAATGAAGAGGCTTATTATTCAGTTTCACTGGAAGAAAGTATAAACGACGTTCAAGGGCTTTCTTTTGTTTGCTGATTCCATAAGATAATCTTCAAGGAGGTCACTTTTTCCCATCTTTGGTTCTGGGGAATTTTTTTTTCTTCTCTGTGACACTTCGTGGCTACTAATTAGTTCTGAAAAAGAAAAGAGCTTGTTCATGCAATGGGATCATTCTCTTGGTTCATATTTCTACTTCTGTCAGAGGTCATTTTCCTTCCTTGTACCCACCAGTTGCAAACTTCACAGAGCCAAGTCTTACAACAGCTAAGGAAGTTTTTGGAGTATCCTTCATCATTGGATGTTTTGGAAAATTACAATGGAGATTTCTGTGAGTCGTCTTCTTCTTTAAAAATGAGCATTTCATGCCAGGACAATTCAGTCACTGAGCTCAAAATCATGGGAGATAAAAAGGGTGTTATTAGGAGGGAATTTTATGGATTTGCAATTCCCAATCAGACTCTCTCAGAGAGATTTTCCATTGACTCTTTTATCACCACGTTGACTAGGCTACCAAGCTTGAGGGTTCTCAGTTTAGTGTCTTTGGGAATTTGGGGTCCACTTCCTGATAAGATTCATCGGCTATCTTCACTTGAAGTTTTGGACTTGAGCTCAAATTTCATGTTTGGTTCTGTCCCACCTAAGATATCCACAATGGTTAAGCTCAATTCTTTAACACTGGATGGCAATTATTTCAATGATACTGCTCTTGATTGGTTGGACTCACTATCAAATCTCACCATTTTGAGCTTGAAGAACAATCAGTTTCAGGGTCGGTTTCCTGATTCAGTTACTAGAATTGCATCGCTTACTGATTTTGCCATGTCTGGGAATGAGCTTTCTGGTAGATTGCGTGATTTGAGCTCCTTGACTAGTCTGAGAGTTCTGGATTTAAGAGACAATCATTTGGATTCTGAGTTGCCACGAATGCCTAAGGGATTGGTCACGGTTCTTCTCCGCAAGAACTCATTCTCAGGCGACATTCCCTCGCATTTTGGTGATCTTTTGCAGCTTCAGCATCTCGATATGTCATTCAATTCTCTAAGTGGGATTCCCCCTTCTGCCTTGTTCTCTTTGCCAGAAATCAGCTACTTGAATTTAGCATCAAATAAGCTAAGTGGATCACTTCCGGACCAGCTAAGTTGCGGTGGCAAACTCGGGTTTGTTGATATCTCGAGTAACAGATTGACAGGAGGAATTCCTTCTTGTTTGGCCAGTAACTCAGATAAGAGAGTTGTTAAACTCGATGGAAATTGTCTGTCTGTCGATTCCAGGCATCAGCACCATGGATCATACTGCAGAGAAGGCATCAAAGGGGAGAAATCATCGAAGGGAACAGTAATCGCTGTGTTAGTTGCTGCCATCAGTGGAGGTGTTGTTGTTTTGGTGCTTTTGGCAGTTGTGGTTCTCTTCTTGTGGAGAAAATACTGTTCAAGGAAGGCTCTAAAAGAGCAGCATACATTGCCCAAACAGCAGGAAAATCCACCTTCAGTGGTTTGTTCTGAACTCGTTACAAGCGCCAGTAAGTAGTTATTTAGTCCCTCATTTTGTTGGCATTTTTTATTTCGGTTGATATGGGATTTACGAAATTGGTCTAAATAATAGATGATGTAAATATGTTTTTTGTTCCCTTATATATCTTCAGGGTTCATTTCCCAAACTGCAAAGCTTGGGACACAAGGTACCCCGATCTGTCGATTGTTCTCTTACGAAGAGTTGAGAGAAGCAACCAACAACTTTGACAAGTCTAAATTTATGGGTGAAGGCTCCACAGGGAAGGTACCCTCCAAACTCAAATGCAATGTAGATGTTTACTTTGAAGAGAAAAATATATTTTTGATCATCACACTTGTAATTACGGTAGGCATGTGTTATTCAAAGTTCAGAAGAAGTACACTGAATTTCTAATTAGCACCTAAGCTCTTTTGCTTTTCAATTTTTTTATCCTCTCTTAATTTAAAAGTTTTGCAAATTTACTATAATTTCCTCCCAAAATGCTATAACTGAATCAATGAGAGACTTACGTGATCAAACCTGGTTCAACTAAGAATGTTCATAACCACTTCTGCTTTTGTTTTTCCAGCTTTACAAAGGGAAACTGGAAAATGGGACCAGTGTTGCTATACGATCTCTGGCTTTCATGAAGAAATATTCGATGCAGAACCTGAGAGTTCGGCTTGAGTTTCTCTCAAAGCTTCACCATCCAAATTTAGTTAGCCTCTTGGGTTATTGTACTGAAAGTGGCAGGCAAGATGATTCCGGTGCCAACAAAGTCTTCCTTGTGTATGAGTACTTGCCTAATGGGAATTACCGTGCCTATCTATCAGGTACTAAATCCATTGACATTCTGAAACCTTTATGATAAAAAGACACCTGCATTTTAGTCTCAACATCAATTTTCAAATTTAAACCCTCAATCCTTGCATTGTAGTATCCTGAAGGATTTTAACACTTAACCTGGCTACAATTATGTGCAGAAAATTGCCTGGAAAATGCTCTCAAGTGGTCCGATAGGTTAGCAATTTTAATTGGAGTTGCCAAGGCTGTGCATTTTCTGCACACGGGGGTTATTCCGGGTTGTTTCAACAACCGACTGAAAACAAACAACATATTGCTTGATGAGCATGGGATTGCAAAGCTGAGTGACTATGGGATATCCATTGTCAAAGAAGAAATCGAAAAAGTCGAGGTATGTTTCTTAACCGTCTGATACTGTTAATTTCTCAAATAAGGTTTGATCCTAAGTGCTGCACTGACAGACACATCCTTGTTGATTCTGTAGGCCAAGGGAGAAGGCCAAAAACCAAGGTACTGCAAAATATGCTCTTGTTCTTGTCCTCATTATGAGATAAACTATAGTCAGTTGAGCATTGATGATTTTTTTGGGTATTAAATAATTAGAACCAAGAACTCTACATTTTGACTGCTTTGGCCAAACATATGCTTCTTGGCATAGTCAACAATCTTGAAAGAATGTTCTTAACATGTTTACACAGAGGCATTCACTTCACACACACACACGCACACACGCGCGCGCGCGCGTGTTTTTTACTTCATAAATGCATTTGCTGTTGTAATTTAACTGACATTTTAATATCTTTTTTGGCAGCCACAGGAACAATCTTGAGGATGATGTCTACAACTTTGGATTCATATTACTCGAATCACTTGTTGGGCCAATAGTAAGTGGGAAAGGAGAAACGTTTCTGCTAAATGAAATGGTATGCGTAATAATAACAAAAAAATCCAATTTCATTGCTTTCAATACATATTAATTCTTGTCCATAATTTTTGATACCTGGTTTTTTTGTTATGAACCAATAGACATCCTTTGGCAGTCAAGACGGTCGAAAAAAAATTGTGGATCCAATTGTGCTAACCACTTGCTCACAAGAATCACTATCAATTGTGGTGTCTATCACCAGGAAATGCATATCTCCTGAACAGTCATCTCGTCCTTCCTTTGAAGATGTTCTTTGGAACCTACAATATGCAGCACAAGTTCAGTCCACGGCTGATGCTGATCAGAAATCAGATTCAACATCACAGTCCTGAATGTCAAAGTTTATAATAGGTTCTCCATAACACCTTAAATCCATCCATTTTACTGAAAAAATTGATCACTTCTGTTGAAACACACGTGGCATCCGGGCTGCATATGGGGCCCACCTTTCCACTCATGTGCAGTTAGAGAGATGTATGGTTGTTTGGGGGTGTCTTCATCAGATGATGATATGTAGAGCATTTTTAAAGGCCGTACTTGATTGCACAAGATAGAAGTATAGATTTTTTTTTTTTTGGTAGGCCAGAGTTTTGCTTGGATACGTGAGTTTTTATTATAGGAGTGATGTGAACATTTGTGCAGTGATATAGAGGCGAACAAGAGTATGATTCAAATTCTAGATTTCCTTTTTCTTTTCCCTCTGAAACAATGTCTTGGATTCAAACTCAAAATTGAACTGGATAACAGTGGAGCAAAAGCAACAACACAAGCTTGGATAAGCAGTTGGGGTAGTGGTAAGAGAAAGGAAATAAGGAAAGGAGTCCAGTCTTACGGGTCATGGCGTTACCTTCTTCTTCTGAAAGCCTTCGTGGTTGATCTGCTCGTGAATTTTGGGCTCTCTACTTCTATCAAAATCTGGTGATCAGAAATACGTACCCTGAAAAATATGTAGTGAACCTAAATTGGTCTAACAATCTATTATAAGTAAATGAAAGGAACCCCTAAGGAGTTGGTTTAGCAATAAGGATGTCTTTTCTTTTTCTCATTCTTAGGATACACCCAAAACTTCAATACTTCACAGTCTCACTTTATAACCCCTGCCCAACCAATGTGTTGTGCAGTTTTGAGTGTGTGGTGGAATGAGTGAAAACTAAGTTTATCCTTAGATCATGTATTTTTTGTTGTATTAGTGGACCGCGAGACTTTTAAAGTGTTGAAAGATATAAAGAGCAGGATGATACCAATAATTTTTTTTTAATTAAAAAAAGTAAATGAAAGGAAAGCATAATTTGCCCCAAAAAAGGTGACAGTAACAAGGCCATACTTTTTTGTTGTGGCTACACCAATTCTTTCCAAATATCATCATAGCTATCAACAGCAACAGAGGTGAGAGGCCATTGGACATTTCAACCAACTTACTTCTATTGAAGCTATTGCCTGATGCTTAGAGTTCAAGCTTATGCTTCATCCTTATTTGGTAACTTGATACAATTTCCTATCCTAGACCACTTTGCTCATTTGCCAAGGACCCAAATTACAGGTCAGTTTGCTGAATGGTGATCAGGTCCTGCCCCAGTTATTGGGCAATTTTTGGCAGTTTGTTTAAACATTTATCTTCATTTCATTCAAAAAATATTATTCAGTTGGGTGAGAAGATCTGAGAATTATTTCAGTTCCTAACTCAACAAAGGCTTGTAATTTATCATGGATTATGGGCCATGGACGTAAGCCGAAAGGGTGAGTTGGAATTTTTCTTTCTTAGATTGTACATCTGACATCTCACTTCAGTATTGAAGCAGACCTAACTTTATAATTGTGGAAATATGGCGTGAACTGTGAAGAAAGTTAAAGCTTGTAATGGAGGAAGATACAATATCTAGATAACTCTTTTACACTCGTCCTTTTATTTCGTTTTTTTTTTTTTTTTTTTTTTTTTGATGTGGTTTATGGGGTTGGCTTTCAAACTTTCAACTAATGACACGTACCATCACAAATGGTGGCATGGCCTCAGAGCATGATCTATTATTCGAGGATCAATTTTTTTTTTTGTTTGCAATGGAGCTGTAATTATGTCTGTCAATGTGTCTGTTGGATATAAAATGAGACGTTATGACTTGAACTCTTTAAATACTACTAGATAAAAACATCGGTTAAGTTTCTTTATAGTTTCACTTGTGATCTTGAATTTTTTTTTTTTTTGTTGGACAGAATGTGAGAACATCACCTTTCTTTTTTTTAATTATTATTATTAGAAAAAAAAAAAACTAGTAACATGTTGCTTTTTTAATTTTCTTTTAAGTCGTTGTTTCACTTCCCATTGCACCATATGGTGTGGATGGGTAAGAGCATTCACATAAACAACAAGCTCTTTTTGTGGACCACGAAATTGAATCACCAACAACGTCCTACTTCATGAATTATTAATTGAAAAAACGAAGCACCCCATAAATCCATCGAACAGATGATAAATACATTTCAAGTATTTTTTTTTTTTAATATTTCAAGGAGTTCTTTTAGGTTGTATTATTCATCATTCAACATTAATTCTTTGAAGCGACAACATTAACGGGGATTGTTTGTTGTTTTTGTTGTCGTTTTTCACATTACAGGCGAGTGATGGGCTAACAGAGCCCGCTTACTATTGAATACTGGACACTGAGCCCAAAAGCTGGGGTGATAGTGGCGTGGGACCCACTATTTTGGGGGCTGTGTTTGACTGCTACCTCTAGCCTTGTGTCGGTGGGAGTCAGGCGAGAAACAAAAGCACGCGTTTCTCATGACTTCACGCACCGTTGAAGAACCCAAGTCATCATTAGCAAGAGCACTCAAAACTGAGTTTAAGGGCTAATTTAGTAATTTAGTACCCTTTTAGTGCTCTTATTACTACGACTTTTAGAGTCCATAAAGTGTATTTTACTCAAAATATTAAGCAAGAAGTAAAGAAAAAATATCAATGGCTAATCATTGATTGATCAAATTATCTCATAAATTTTTAATTGATATTAGTTACACACTTATATGTTAAGTTAGTAATTAATATTAGTTAAACAAATTATATTAAAATCATTAATTAATTAACAATTCATCAACATACTCTTTTTTTAATTCAATTTTTAATTTAATAAAACTAGATATATTTGTTAAAACAACTTTAAAAAAATCATATCGCAATCGTTGATTAATCAACAATTCAATTGATATTAGCTTCCTTTTTTAAAGTCAAGTTTTAGTTTAACAAAAACTTGATATATTTAAACTTTAAAAAATACATTTTTCTTTTTCACAATTCAAATGTATTTTATAATTGTGTATAAAAATTCATTGTACATACACCGTTCTCTATTGACAATTACTTCATAAAACTGATAAGGTGCTTGATAAGCTCAGTTTTAATTCATTAGTTTAAACTCAAACGGTATAAAATTTTTACATACTATATTGTAAAACAAAAATACAATACAGTATAAATTTTACATATATTACAATATGTTTAATTTTTACTTTAGTTTCAACTCATTTTTTAAATAACTTATAAATCTTTATTATTTTTAATTGTTGTTTCTATTTTTTTTGCCAAGTGTGTTTCCATTTCTTTCGTTACAACTTGCCAGTTGTAATTTGTACGTGAAGCAAATCAATATATGCTATTATTATTTGTCAAAAAAAAAAAAAAAAACCTGATGAAGCCACCGATTCAACTCGGATGTGTCACACACGCTCTTCAATGGGGCGTGAGAAATATAGACGTCCTTGCAAATGTCCACGTAAGTTAAGTAGAAGCGTTTCCACCAAGGCGTCACTATCCAGCCAACTTGAACGACAACATCAACCAAAGAAAATCCCAAATTAAAAAAAAAAAAAAAAACTCACGAAAACGCTGTCGTTTCATCCTGTCCTAGATCAATAATTGGCCTAGCGCCCCCTTTTTTTGTTAAAAAAAATATTTTTTTATTCTTTTTCCTAAAATGAAGAAATAAATAACTTATAAAAAAAAAAATTCTCCAGTGTCAGCTTCACTTTAAAGCAATATTTTAGTAGTGACATTCTGGTTTCTCTCCTTCACTAAAACCACCCTCCCAACCTCACATATTTCTATGCTAAAATCTCCCCGAAATGCTTCTACTCTTTCGTCAACACTAACAAACAATACCCTTTTCATCTTTCTGCATTTCCGCTATTTTTAGGCTTCTATTATATGCTGGTAAAACATCTCATTTTGCCCCCTTTTTCTTTCTTTTTTGGTGGGCTAGTTCAAGCGTCATTTTCAGTACAGTTTCTGTCATTTCTCTTACCTGTGTTGCTTTGGGATCAATTTTCTCAGCTTGCATTGTCATAAATTTACTTGCTTCGAGCTGCTTTTAGTTAGAGAATTGATTATTTTTGGTTGCTTTTTGCTGAATGTTTACTTGGATCTGAGTGCCTGTAAAGATTCTCTGAGGATTATACAGTGTAGTTATTCTCTTCTGCATTTCAATCTTACCCATTTTGTCATATTTGTATCTAAGCTTGAATATCAGTAGAAGCTGTTAAAACAAGGTCAGTTTGTAATTAAAGCAATCTTTTTTTTTTTTAATTATTACTATATTCTCTTAATGCTTAGTTGAGCCCAGTTGCTATTTTGTCGCTTGGTTTCTTTTATATGTTTATTGGCTTTTGATCTCCCATAAAATTATAATTTGGGATTGTTAGAGTATGGTGATCTAAATTCAGTTTGGCTCGATCTGAAAAGCTCGCGATACAACAAATTATGGTGAAAAATAAATGTGAAATTTTTCAAAAAATTTGTGGTGGTAGCTGAAGGACCAATTTAGTTGTGCCGTTTAGTTTATGTTTTTTTTTTGCCTATAGGTTTTTGTCGACACCTATATATATATATATATATGATGTCTTGTGTTAGAATTTAATCATTAGCGGATTTTAGCCTCCTTAACATCTTTATTGTAATCTTCACGAGTTTAATGATTTTCTTTTCTTTTACCCCTTTTTTTTTTTCATTTTGGGTTTCTACGTAAATTCTCTGTGTGTTTTTGTTCTTTGTTTTTATCGCATTATTTTCGTAACAGGGTTTATTGACAATTAGCATTTTAAGTTTTATTGTGATAATTGTAATCCAAAAGTTCTTTACTGAATCACATGTTTGTGGGTTTTGTCTTATGAACTTGCTGGAGTTTAGTGCGCTTTGTGATTGAAGTTGTTAAAACCGCATTGGCGAAAAGTAGTCTCTATAGTAGAGGAAATTTGCTGTTTATGCAACCATGGTTCTAGGATTGAAAACAAAGAACAGGAGGAGCCCCACAGTTCATATTGATTATTTAGTCCATATTCAGGAGATTAAGCCTTGGCCACCATCACAATCACTTAGATCACTTCGAGCGGTGTTGATTCAGTGGGAAAATGGAGACCGATGTTCCGGTTCAACAAGCTCCGTTGTTCCATCACTTGGGTCCATTGTTGGCGAGGGGAAGATCGAGTTCAATGAATCTTTTAGGCTTCCCATGACGCTATTAAGGGACATGTCTGTCAAAGGTGGGGATGGCGATGTGTTCCAAAAGAATTGTTTAGAGCTTAACTTGTACGAGCCTCGTAGGGATAAGACTGTCAAAGGCCAGTCATTGGCTACCGCCATTATAGATTTAGCGGATTATGGCATTTTGAAAGAAGCTGTAAGCATTAGCACACCGATGAACTGTAAGAGGAGCTTTTGGAACACAGATCAGCCTGTTTTGTATATTACTCTTCAGTCTGTTGAGAAGGCTCGCAGCACCAGCTCCTTGTCTAGGAACAGTCTCTCAAGAGTGATGTTCATGGATAATGCTGGTGGAGAATCTGTTTCAGCCTTGATGAATGAAGAATACGCGGAGGAAACTGAAATTGCTTCTTTCACTGATGATGATGTTTCCTCCCACTCATCTGTTACAGCTTCCTCTACTGCCGTAGAGTCTAATGCGGGATTACATCCTCAAAATATGGAGGTGCTCGTTAATTTTCTTTTTCTTTATATTATCTTGGGGAGATAACCATTTTTATACTACCTTCATTATTTTATGCCCATTGTTATAGCTACTATCGTTGTTGCATCCTATAATTAGTCAGGGAAATTGTATCATTCTTGACCTAGATTTTGAACAAAATTGCAGAATGCAATAGACACATTGACTAATGGCACTGAAGGGAGTAACAAGAAACGTGCTGCAGCATCAAAACTACCGCTTGAAAAGTCAAATGTCGTATGTCAGAATCCACCACATGAAAATAGGAAGGGAAGTTCATCGTGCTCCTCATCAATAGACTTATCTTCTGATTTGGGAAGTCCACTGAATAATCATGCTTCAGTATCCCACTCTCCCAACTCAAGTTCGGTAAAAAAACTGAAAGATGTTGATTCCCACACTTTTAATTCTTCTCCTTCATCCTTAAAGAATGAAAATGCAGAAGAAGGTTCCAACATGAGAGTGAAAAGTCATGACAGTGAACATTTACCTGAGCAGGTTAACGAAAATGTCATTGATGGAAGAAGTGAAATTGCATATGGTGCTCAGCAAAGTGGCCAAGAATTCAGACCTAATTCTCTCCCAGCCAAAGTAGCAGTTCGAAATAAGAATTCACAGGCAGGTGAGAAGCTCGGTTTTAATGGTGACTCTCAAACTAACAGAAAGAATGACGGGCGAACTAAAGAAATTAGTAGAGATTTTTCAGAGGAGGCTGCTACTAGTGAGGACAGCTATGATAGCTTAATGGAGGACAACGAAAGAAAGAAAGAAGAAGAAAAGATGAAGGATGAATTGTACATTGAGCAAGATGTCACCAGAAAGCAGTCATTTGGCAGTGATACATCATCTCCAAGCAGAGGAAGTCTTGGAATTGATGAAAATGTCCTGAAAAGTGAAAGATTAAAGCATGTGAAATCTGTTAGAGCAGACTCAGCTAGGAATGCGTTAGTTAGTAGTAATCAGAATGCAGATATTAAGGAAAGTGGTGTTCAGGGTGATGCACAGAGCAGTGTAGGTAACCTCCAACTCAAGGAACGAAAAGATGCCAAGGTGTATCCAAGAGATACCAGAAGTGCCATTTTAGAAAGCAAGATGCAGAAATTGGAACACAGAATCAAAATGCTTGAAGGAGAGTTGAGGGAAGCTGCTGCTGTCGAGGCTTCTCTTTACTCAGTAGTTGCTGAGCATGGAAGTTCCAGAAGTAAGGTACACGCCCCGGCTCGACGCCTTTCCCGGCTCTACCTTCATGCTTGCAGGGGAAGTTCCCAGTCTAGAAGGGCCAACGCGGCTAGAAGTGCCGTTTCAGGACTTGTTTTGGTTGCAAAAGCATGTGGAAATGACGTCCCAAGGTATTGAGATTGGTGGACAGAAGTTGGTCTGTTCATGTTACCGTATCTTTTAAATGATACAGAATCACATGTTTCTTTTCTGATTTTTCCTTGTGATTTTTTATTAACTTTTTTCCTCTTATCTTCATTTCAGGTTAACATTTTGGTTGTCAAATTCTGTTGTGTTGAGAACGATAATAATTGAAACTGCTGGAAAACAGGAGCTTCCACTTTTTGCTGGACCTTCTATCAATAGGAATAGCACTCAAAAGGTAAAAGATAAGGTATCATCTCCATTGAAATGGAAGATGTCCTCTCCCAGCAGAAGGGAGGCAACAGAACTTTTGTCCAGCAGGTCCGGCAACTGGGAGGACCCACATGCATTTGCATGTGCCCTCGAAAAGATTGAAGCTTGGATCTTTTCCAGAATTGTTGAATCTATCTGGTGGCAGGTCTAGTTTATCTTCTCTCTACTTGTTACCGAGTTTTCCATGTATGAAGCAAAGGTTTTGTGAACTTTTATATATTATTATTTTTTTCCTGATTCTTTCCATTATTACTTGCAGACTTTGACTCCACAAATGCAGTCCGTTGATGCAAAGGAAAGTGATAAAAATGATGGTTCTGTGTCAACTAAAAGCTATAGTAGGACATCGTCTAGCTCGGGTGATCAAGAGCAAGGGAGCTTTTCATTGGACCTCTGGAAGAAGGCTTTCAGAGATGCCTTCGAAAGACTTTGTCCTGTACGTGCTGGAGGGCATGAATGTGGCTGCTTGCCCATGTTGGCTAGATTGGTAAATTTATGTGCTCTGATATTTCCTCTTCTTTTTTGCGACTAGGGAAGTAAAAACTAGCAGCTAAACTAATGTTTCCTACAGAAGAATGTGCTCTTGGGTTTCTGAAGAGAAAAGGATTTCGTGCTTTTTTTTTATTTTTTTTTATTTTTTTATTTTTCTTTTTAATGGAACTAGGTGATGGAGGAATGTGTGGCTAGATTAGACGTGGCAATGTTCAATGCCATTCTTCGAGAATCTGGCGATGAAATCCCAACCGATCCTGTATCTGATCCCATCAGCGATTCCAAGGTCCTCCCTATTCCATCAGGGAAATCAAGCTTTGGGGCTGGTGCACAACTGAAAAACATTGTAAGCCATAAGAATTGTGTTTGTCAAGCTCACTTCAATGTCAAGAAGTTGGTCTTTTATCGGCTTGTGCATGCTTTGGTTCATCTAATACTTTCATTCTCCGGGTGTTATTGCTTATCAAGTTATGAAAAGAGGAGACTGATGTGGAGCTTTGTTTTTAACTTAATAAAATAGTGCTTTGAATTGCTTTCATCTCTATTTGTGTTTTATGGATATCTACGTTCTTTAACTGCTTTAGTTCTAAGTTCATTTTTTTTCCTTGTGTATATTAGATTGGAAACTGGTCTAGATGGCTGACCGACCTATTTGGCATGGACGAGGAAGACTCACTTGATGAAGTGAATGGCCATGATGACGACGATGAAAGACAAGATACATCCTTCAAGTCCTTCCATTTCCTTAACGCGTTGAGTGACTTGCTGATGCTTCCAAAGGACATGCTCTTAAGCGAATCCATTAGAAAAGAGGTTCAACACTTGGATGCAGCCCCTTCCATTGGTCTTTCTTTGTATGCTTTACGTTCTGCAATTTATTCACACCACTAGATTCTTATTTCTGAAGGTATGCCCCAAATTTGGTGCACCATTGATCAAGAGAATCCTCGAAAACTTTGTACTTGACGAATTTTGCCCTGATCCGATTCCTGATGCTGTGTTTGAAGCTCTTGAATCTGAGGTTAGTCGATTATATTAATATCAACTATAATGAGAACGTGGTATGCCCATGTTATTCTCTTCAAATAAGGTTGGCGATATCTATGTCTATGCGGAAATGTACTAATGTACACCTAAAAAGTCATTTATCTTAATGAGATTAAGTTGATGAAAATTTAAAAGGTGTGACACTGGATGAATTTTAAAGGGATTAGTAGTCTGAAGGGATACTTTGTAATTTATGAAAATTCAAGGTTAAATGTACACTTGATTATGTAATTTTCTCATAAATCACTCGAATAATAATAAAAAAATGGCTATCATGATTTTGTTTACATATAGGATGCTAGCGAGGCAGGAGAGGAGGCTGCCACAAACTTCCCATGCAATGCATCTGCAATTGTGTACTCTCCACCTTCCACAGCTTCCATTGCCAACGTTATTGGAGAGGTTGAAGGAGGTCAAGCACATCTGAAAAGAAGCAGGTCCTCGGTGCTCCGAAAATCCTACACAAGCGACGACGAGCTTGATGAACTCAACTCACCATTGGCTCTGATCGTAAACGATGGTCCCGGCTCTTCTTCACCGGTTCCTACAAAGTCCAGCTGGATTTCTAAGGAAAACAACACCCAAAATGCCATCAGATACGAGCTACTTCGCGAGGTATGGATGGAAAGCGAGTGAAGAACTAGTTAACTACTGCTATACACGTGTTCATATAGCTTTTTTTTTTCTCCCTTCTTTTTGAGTTTGTAAATCTTCACTTTATTAGAAGTCATGGGCATCATTGGTAACACAAAAAGGAGGTAAATATGGCAGTGTTCAAGGATGACAAAAACCTTTCTTGCTGTGTGTGTTGAATAATTATGAGGAAATAAATTTTGACGGTCAATGGTTGTTCGTGGTTGATTTCTAGGAAAATGACAACGTAAATGTAGTCTGTGATTGCGTGCTGGTTTTTTATTTGTTAATGTTTTCTAGCTGGATTGAAAGGCAACGACTACAAATGAATTGGAGGCAAAAGAAATAAATCATATTCTTCTTGTGAGGTCCTAGTGCCACATCGGCCAGAAGTCATATGATATGGCCTTTATAGATCTATCACGAGTGCTTTTGTGTTGTTGCGAATTATATAAAGAGAAGAAGCCTAAAAAATAAATGATACATGTAAAAAAAATGACTAAACAAAGAAGAAAAATTTTCTCAAAAAATTAGAGTGAAATAACTGGCAGGTTGATGAATTAACGAATTGAAAACGACAATGTATATGAAGGTAAGCCACAAACGACATCTGAAGTTACAAGGCCAAAGGAAACCGACATAATAAGTTACCGACAACGATTAGGAAATGACCAAATAATGTAGAAATGATAACAAAAGAAAAACGACGTCTGAAGCTGAAAACGACCAAAAAGAAGAAGAATGAGACGACGATGACTTAGAGAACAACACCTCTGATGTTGTCAAAAAAAAAAAAAAAAAAAAACAGCAAACGCCAAATGACAAGAATACCACACGAGGCTGAAAGGTAAATGACTTATAAAAAAAAACCAAAAATTTAGAAAACTAGTTATTTATAAACGACTAAATAGAAGCACAAGGACAACGGTTGGGAATTGGGAATCATCACAGCTAAAAACAACAAAAAATGGAAAACAACAGAATGACAAAATAACATCTGAAACGAAAAACGACAAGTAATTAGAGAGGTGGTATGAAACGACAACAAACAGGAATGGCACCTAAGGCCTAAACGACAATAGAGAAAATAAAAGACTGCTTAGTGACCTTAGTGACAAACGGCAGTAAATTGAAACGACAACCTAAAAAGCACAAACGGGAAAGCGACAACTGAAAGGACAACAATAAATAAGAGAACGACACTACAATGAAACGACAACAAATAGAATACAACACCAAATGTCGAAACGACACAAAAAAGTAAACGACAGAAACTGCATACCACGAAAATGAACGACATCAAATAAAGCACAGACCACAAAACGACAAGAATTAACAGGACAAGCGGTAAATGTGATTCACTAATTGGAAAGGACAGGAAGTGAAATTCGAGTGGCTAAAAGACGACTGCAGCCAAGGAAATAACATCAAAGTGAAACGACACGTGTGACTTTTTTTTTTTTTTTAATTTTTTGTGGTTTCGTGTCCCTATGATTCGTCTACAACGCCAATTGGAACTAACAAGTGAACAAAAGTACAAAAGGGCAACAATTTCTTGGAACACCATTTTGGCATTTTTTCCATTCAAAAACCAGGAATATAGAAGGAAGTGGGAATTGTATCATTTCACTACTGATATTACAGCAACCGTTGTGCAGAATGCAGATCATACAGCAGTTCTTTTCACCCTGGTCACTACATTACAAACTCGCACGTTCCTTTCGCACGTCTCAAATATCAATATGGCGTAACACGTAAAAGAAGGGAAAAAAAAAGAAAAGAGGGGGACCAAAATTGCACAAATAAGTTGGAATCTTCATCATGGAAAACTCCAACAAACTCTACGATGCTCACATCATACATACTATAATGCCGGGAAAAAAAATTAAGATTACGGACCGCAATCACGCAGTTAACTTCTGCGATATATGCTGGAGATGTAATGCAGCCAACAGCCCTCTCCATATTTCTCCAGGTGCACCTGTTACTTGAAAATCAACAATTTTCCTCTGTCTTCTATAGTAATCTTCCAATGCCTTGCTCTAGGGAAAAAAATGACAAGGAAGCGACAATTAGCCTTATGGGAAAGTCTCAAACTCGTGTTAAAGGTTAACACACAGTCTAGGCTCGGGATGCATGAATATTGAAAAGCTCGAATACCTGCTCTGAATCAATTGCAGATGATGTTTGCCGCTGATCCTGTGAGTAGAGGTTCATATTAGAACCTGCCCTGCTCCTGCCAAGATATTCTTGACAAGGAGGGAAATTTCCGGTTCCAAGCTTCTTCTTCTCCAAGTGCTCTTCTGTGCTTTTGAAATTCACAACTAAATCAATATCCGCAATTTGATCAAGAATCTCCTGTAAAAGAAGAATGAAAACACAAAGGGCAATTTGAATAACAAGTCAGAATCTAACATCTACGCCAGACAAAATGCAATTTTAGGAACACAATTTGCATCCAACCCCAACACGGTTTTTGTAGTAAATTTTAAAATTAAAAAAACCATTAAATTTCATGCACTTGCACTTGCACATGCAAACATGTTTACTAGCGCCGGGTTTTTCACCTCTTCTTGGAATGCTCATTAGTCGCCCTAGAAATACCCCTCCCCCCAACAACAAAACCAAAAAAAAAAAAAAAAAAGAGAAAAAAATTGCTATTTTCTTGGAACTTACAGCTTGAACTCTTGTCCTAGGAATTCCATCCAAAATGAACCCAGTTTCACCTCTGTAGTATCCTTCCTCAAGTCTCTTGGACAAGAGAGCAAATATTACTTCCTCAGGCACAAGCTTTCCCTCATTCACCGCATTTGCAATCTGAAATACCCAGAAAACAAAGGAAAAAAAAATGGTCAAGAAAGCTCACTCAGAAAACAAGAGCAGGAGATTTAACCTACTTGTATCTTGTTCCACAAAGGTTAATAATTTTGAGAAAATAACCTGTGGAACTACTTTCAAGTTTCAACAATAAGCAGCCAAATTAAGAAAACAGAGAACTACAATTCCCACATTTTTAGGAACCGTCCTATTTTCTAAACTAGTAAATAATTAAAAAAAGAAAAGAAAAGGAAAAGGTCCAGAGTTCATTGTAGGCACGTTTGAACTCATCCAAAAAAAAAAAAAAGTTCATCTTTCTAAAAGAAATGGCAGTAGAATAAAAAGTTAAAAAGGATTACGAACAAAAATGAAGTCTTGAAAGTTAACCTACTTTTGATACTAAAAATGTTTTCTTTTTACAAATTGAATTCTCACGATCAGAGATCAACAGCTCAATTCTACGTTTGGTTCTGAAATTCGGAACCAGAAACAGAATGTAAAAATGGATTAACCAAGACAAATAATTTCGATGAAATAACCAACAAAATTCAAGAAGAAATAAAATCGAAAAAGAAAAGACTTTCAGGCCTGCTCGTAGAGAGAGGATCGAGGATTGAGCTCCTGGCGAACAAGAGTCCCCATCGAAATGTGAGGAACTTCCAGAAGCTTCGAGAGCCTCTCGGCGTAGAAGTGTTTCTTGGCGCCACCGTCTCCGATCACCACCCACTGCACTCCTCTCGGCGAAAGCCATCCCTCGGCGTCCACCATGGGCTTCGGCTCGCGCCGATCCCAGCGTCGCCATTCTTCTTCCTCTTCTTCGTAGTCGTAGTACTGGAGCTGAGCCGCGGAGGCCGATCCGTAGGCTCGCCGAGACACGAGCCCTAGGAGACGGCACCTCAGAGGCGGCGCAACCGAACCGAGGCGGCTGAGTCTGGCCATGGCGGCGATGGGAAGTTAGCGAAGGGTTTTAGAGAGAGAGCTTCGACAGGTGATGACGAGGAGAGGCTTTTGAGCGAGGAGAGCGAGATGGGGAAGCGAATGGTTCAAGAGTAATAAAAAAATTCAGACAAAAAGAAAAAAGGAGAGAGAAGATGACACATTTGGACGAATATGCCCTTGTTTGGTAAAGTAAATTATAGTTGCCCTAATCTCCTAGTCCGTGGACTTGGTCGAAGCGCGCTAACCGGGGTGGTCCAGGCCGGTTCCGCGTAAGGGGAATGGAGATCGGAATCAGGGACGGCGTTGAACACGTGTGCATCTTTGATAGTTTAATTTTTTTTTTATTTGGGTACGGAAAACAATTTATTATTTTTTGATAATTAGATTTTCATTCAAATTCATTAAATTTCTGAGTTTCCATCCAATACACAAAGGCGAGAATCGTAATAGGTGTTTTAAAGTATGTTTGTTTCATGTATTTTTTAAATTTAATAGACTCAAATTTAGATTTGAATATCAAGAATCCTTTAAATATGTGTTTGTTTTCTCTAAAATTCAAATCATCATTTGAGTATCAAGAATCCAAATTTTTAGAGTTCTCATCCCTTAAACTTTTGATACTCAGATATTTTTGCTACAGTGTAAACTAAAATTCTCTCTTATATTTGAGGTAAAAAATCATAACTTCTTCATTTGATATCCAATTGAGATGATTTTTTTTTTACTGTGTTCCTAGTGAAGAGAGATATAAATCAAGATCTATATTACATATTTTTTAAGAGAATTAACGTTAAGATTTTATTAGATTTGTTAATAAATCAAAAACTATATTCACTACCTCTTCAAACACAAATTTTAATTTTATTTCATACTCAGATTAAAACTTAAATGCACATCTAAACATTAATTCGAATAACAATTCAAATCATTAACTTAAATCTTAATTCAAATCACTTTAACTTAAATTAATCACTAATTCAAATCTATTTACCAACTGGACCCTTATACTCCACTAGAGCTTTTAATGCAGTGGTAAGTTATTCTGTCAATGTAAAATTTTAGAGGCAGAAAAAAGAAAATGCTCTAACTTATTAAAAATTTTCTTCAACAAACCATTTACTAAAACTCTATTAGAAATTGATGATTTATTAAATTTTTAAGTTAACGTTCTTTTTTTAATTAAAAAAGTGATTTATTAAAAGTCTAAATTGCCCTTTCTTTAAACTCCCCCACATAGTAGATTACTCCGGTCGCTGGTGGGGTGCCAGATTATAACATGTCGAAACCTACCAGATTCTAATATATTTTCTTTGAAACAAAGAAGAGCCAATTACCTCTGGTTACTGGTGCAGGGTGTCGGATTGTAACTTTGTAGGTCCAGTTCCTATCAGATTTCAACATATTTTCTTTAAAACAAATAAGGATCAACCGTTTCAGGTTGCTAGCATGGGGTGCTGGATAGTAACTTGGTAGGTTCTAAAGTTGTAACTTCCTGAATTTCAACATATATTTTTTTTAAAAAAAGAAGCGCCAACTGCTTCCGGTCGTTAACGTAGGGTGTTGGATTGTAACCTGCTAGGTTCTAACATTGGAACCTATCAGATTCTGAGGTGTCGGATTATAACCTGATAGGTTTCAAAGTTGAAACCGTTAGGTTCTGTCACTGAAGCCATCAGGTGCCAATAGGTTCTGTAGCGGAACTCGCCAGGTTTCATCCTAGAGCCCGTCAGGTTCTGTCCTTGAACCTATTAACATCTGTCACGGAACCAACAAATTCTGTTCCAAAAGCCCATGAAATTCTATCGCAAAACCCTCCAAATTTTGTTCTGAAACCCATCAAGTTCCAAAATGGAATCTACCGAATTATTTCCAATTTCTCATAAAAAAACTAGTAAAAGTGATTTACGTCTCATATTGCATATCAACTAGAGAACTTCTTGATAGACAACTGTGCATAGAAGAATAAGTGGGTGGAATAAGTTGGGCTTTGTCACCGAAGTACATGAACAAACTCGTTGTTGGTTAGATTGCTCGTCTGTTGCAACGCTGCAAGAAATAAATATTTCCTAAACAATAGATTCAACATAAATGGGATTTGTCAAGTTCAATTCACTTCACATGCAACAAACAACAGATTCAAAATCAAAACGAAAAACATTTTCAGAACAAAAATCTTTTTACATTTTCAGAACGACACTCATATTTCATTTTCAGAACGAATATCATTTTTCCAATTTTAGAACAAGTTACACCAATCACATTTACTCTGATGTAGAGGAAGCATAAGACAAAAAATAGGGAAAAAGGATAAATTCTTAAAACCCGTTGATTCAATTAGAATGTTGGATAATCCATTGATTCTTTATGAATACCGAAGATTCCGTTGATTCAATTTGAATACCGGAAGGTAGGACTTTTCTAAACCTGTTGCCGTTGGTAGAGAAGGTAATTTTACTCTATTGATAGAGCATGGTGTTTTAACCATCGAATTAAAATTATAACAATTTGATATACGACTGTTTACGTTAAAAATTTATCATGCGTGATGTACAATTGCCTCTACTCACATATCACTTCGTTAAAAGATTAACCTGAAACCCTGTTCTACTCCACCGGCGGAACAAAATTGCCTTCTCTAACATAAGAATTTCTATTTGACATTTGATTGCTATTAGTTACTGTATCAACTTTTTTCATATAATCATCATATTATTTTTAAATAAATTTAAAATTTCATAAAAAAAGTTACTTTAAAATTATAGTTTACTTTTGTGACAAAAACTAGATTGAACATCACACTAAATGTGTTATTTTTTGCTCTTTCTAGTGCTAAATATATATGTCATTGTCATGGATATTTATATTGGATATAACTTATATATTTTCTTTTAAAAAATTCTCTCATCATGAATCTAAGTTTATTATATAAACTTATAGTACTAAAAAAGTCACAACCAAATATTTTAAATAGGAAGAATTACAATATCAAACTCCCCCCTCCTCCCCCCTTCCCAAATTGACTCGTAGTGTATATTTTTACAATGCCATAACATAATACCTTCCCTAAAGTGATGAAAAAGAACGATTTAACCCCCAAAATATGAGAAAAATAATGATTTTACCCAAGACATAATATAAGGCCAAATTCGGCTTCTACTAATTGTTTTCCCCAAACTATGAGAAAAATAATGATTTTACCCATGCCATAATGTAGGCTCAAATTTAGCTTTTACTAGTTGTTTTCTCTAATAATCACTTTTAAGCCTTTTATTTACTTGTTAATTTAAAAAAGGATATTCACTCTAGCCTTTTGGCCTACATTTTGTCCATGCTTTGCATTAGCCCATTTTTCCTCTTTCAGCCTTCTTCTCTTTGATTTTGTGATATTCAAATCTAAATTTTTTTTTTTTCATTTATTTTGAGCATGACGGATTGGCTTTAACGGAAGCCCAAAGAGTTAAAACTTCTTACGTAATGCAGTTATGTTTTGCAAAAGAATGGCTTTATCAATTTTCTCCTGCACTTTGTATTTTTTTTTTCTATTTTTTAGCAGCTTGCTAAAATTCAACAGTGTCAATTATAAAATCAAGAAGAACAGAAACCAACAAAAAAAAAAAAAAGTTTAATGCAAAACATGGAAAGTAGAGATTAACATTTTAGAGATAAGATATTGAAAAAATTAATGTGAATAGCTTGAGAAGATGATTGCAAGAGAGAATAATAGAGTTAATAAAATAAACAAAAGAAAAAAAAATAAAGCATTTCATAAAAATTGAATTGGCAAGAATATATTTGTTATTTTATACGTTTGAGAGGTGAAATCATCATTTCAAGCATGTTTAAGTGACAAACTAGTTTTTATCATTTAAGGAGGCACATTATGAGCATATCGGAACTTTTAACGGTCAATGGGGTGTCAATCTAATCAAGTTCGATCATATGGGTTTTATTGTAACATTGATAAAATTTAGGAATTTTGTGTAATTTCTATATTTGCCTTTAGGTAATAAAAAGTTTCTGCCCCTCAGGTTGCCAAACAAACTAGGAGAGAGTTTCGCCTTACTCTAACAAGTAATTAAGCCACCGGGCCAAAGCTGAATTAGAAAGGCTTTGATGACTCAAGGTTCATATAATCAAGGAAATGAGAGTGAGGGGAAGATGGGGTAGCCGTTGGCCTGATCTTGCATTCTTTAGGTCATGTGCATGATGATTCCGTCAATTCCTCTACCCAACTTCTTCCCCTTCTCTTTCTTTCACTATTACAACCTAGGTTCCCAGCTTTGGTTGCTTGGTGGGAATTGTTGGTGAATTTGTGTAGAAAACTGACAATAGAAACGAGAAAATCTAGAAAACAAGGTTAGGTTTGAGGTATATAAGAATATTTTTCTTAAGGTTTTAATTGCCCTCACGATGAAGTTTGTTAGTGGGTTATAATGACAAATTATCCCTAAGATACAACAAACCTAAAACACTATACTAGCAATATTACGGTATTTAAGAACAAGAATATATAGAACCTGAAAATTTTTGGATATTTAATAAAATACAATGGTGTCTTTTCATGAATTGGTACAACCATTACAACTTATGTAACTTTTTAAGTAAATGTATCCTTTCGTAAAACAATGAAACTGTTACAACACATATATTTGTCAATAATAAATATTTAATCATATAAAATGCATACATCTAATTAACACAAAAATTTAAATTAACAATACCACCTTCTTGGCGTTGCGGCTCCAAAATTGCACTACAGTGGTCATTGTTGTGGCGCCAACTTTCTGGCACTGTGGCGCTTAATGCACTACAACTGGTGCTTCAATGCTGCTATCATCCCGCTCTAGCGCTAGGTCTTTGTCTCAGAAAATATTCCAGCGTTACAGCTTTGAAAATCTAGCACCACAGCGCTGAACGCTGATTCTAAACACTTGAAAACTACATGTTTTTCTTATTTTAATTTGTATCTTTGACTCAAACAAATTGAGAGATATATTACAATCTTTCTAACAAGATAGAACCATCGGTTAATAACCTAGTTCTTTCCTTCACCTGAAGTAAGCTAGTAAATATCGAGGCATGAAGCTTATCTTAATATTATAAAAAGGGAAAAGGGTTTTTCAGCTTGTTGACTAGGGTTGGTAGCTAATTTTAGTCGACGAGACCCTACAACATAAAAAGTTGTGGAATATATAGTGGTTTTTTTTTGGAACATAGGGTTAGAACCTTGCTGGCTAACGCTGTGGCCTTTAGAGCATGATGAAGTAAATTAAGTATAGATTCTTCTAAACATATTAGAGGTCTTTGATCACAAAACATAAGACATGTTAGTTTCTTTAAGTACATTTTCCCCCTTTCATCGTTTCCAATTTATAGAGAGGTCGGTTTTTGCATTTCTAAACAAATTGGGACTAAAGTGACGTTCCTTATTCGCGCTTCAACGACTAATGATTTTGAAGTTGAACTTTATTCTATGAGTAAACAAATTGGAGTACTCTTCAAATATTCCCTTATCCCATTCTCAAAAAAAAAAAAAAATAAAAATAAAAATCCCATAATCCCTAGATGTATTAATTTAGGTTTCTGACTTCTAAGAACTATCTCATCCTCGTACAGCCATTAACAAGGAGATTAGTGAACTTTTATCCAGTGAAGAGCTGTACGTTTCCCGGAAGATAAGGTTGCCATTTGAGGTATGAATAATTTCTTTACGTTTCACTAATTAACTTAGATTATTTGCTAATTATACTATGTTTTACGTATTGTTATTTAGTTTTTTGTACGTAAAATAAATTCGTGAACTTCGTAGCAAAATTATTACGCGTGTACTACAGCATAATCCTATATATGATGGTGTAGCTAATTAAAGGAAATGATAAAATGTCTTCCCCAATTCCATTCAAACTCTCTGTTAATTGTAGATTTCCTAAATCCGATTATGGATTCAGATCATCTATCCAATATTCGGCGTTTAAAATAGTATCCAACCAACTATAATTATATTATGTCATTTAAAAAATTTAAAGTGCTTTTTAATTAACTGACTTTACTATATCTTAATCTTGAATCTGTTAAACTAAAAATTTACGGAATCAAAAATTGAATAGATAATCTGAATCTTCCAATCGTATGTACATTTTACACGCCTCATAGTTACTTATTTTCTTCTGTTTTGTTTTTTTTTTTTTTTTTTTTTGCTTACCCTCCGTTAATGAAATGGATATTAGGCCAAGATATTTAAAGGCGAATATTGCTGAAGTAAAAGCTCACTTGAAAGAAAAGCTATACAGCTCTGGTAGTTTGGTATGTCCGATTACAGCATCTTCTGAGTCCCAACCATACTCTTCAGAGACAGAATTGAAACTTACTCACCCAATGCATCTTCCTTTGGTCCCTTCCATCACAATGAAGAAAAACTACAGCCCACCGAAAAAATCAAACACAAATATTTGCTTGACCATATCTCTCGCCTTTTGAATCCAAATTACACTCAAAATCCCAAAGATCCCGTCACAATGTCAAGTACCTTAACCGAAGCCATCACAAGAATTGGGAAAATGCAAGGGAGTACGATGCCGGATCGATTAACATGGAAGTTGATAAATTTGTAAAGGTTTTTGTACTCGACGGTTGCTTCATCATCTAGTTTTTCCGCAAGAAGAAATACGAAAATCTCAGAGAGAAAAACGACCCAATAATCTCTATGTCATGCCTGCTCCAATTTCTATCGCATGATTTGATCTTGCTAGAGAACCGAATACCTTGCTTGGTGCTTGATATTTTGTTCGAATCGACGACTACATCCACAGACGAGAAGCTCCTCGATGAACTAGTCATCGAATTTTTTGGTAATGTTTTCTCAACTAAGCCACTTCCAATTGAGCCGTTGCTTCCCAATCCCGAAAGCAAACACATTCTTGATCTATTGAGGAATTCCTCGGTTTCGACTTCTACTACAGAGGAACATGAAACTCAATTTGAGGAGGAGCCTAAAAATATGCATTGGCCACAGATCTCGACAAATTTGTAATCAAATTCAAGGAGGATAATAAGTCAGAATCTATACTGGATATTGATTTTGATAAAACGAAAGGTGAATTGAAAATTCCATCCCTATTAATTCAAGAGACAACAGAAACTGTGTTTCGAAACATAATCAGGTTGGAGCAGTGCTGCCCTCATTATGATTCTATAATTGCTTTGCAAGAATGGGGCTATAAGTTCACGGCTGAATATTGAGGAGGCGACTAAGTAATTCAAAAATCTCTACGTTGACACTTACCTCAAGGAGTCCTATTACCACATCTTACTCGTAAGGTGGATAAATATTGCCAGGGCAGGTAGCATAGATACTCGTAAGGTGGATAAACATTGCCAGGGCAGGTGGCATAGATATCTAAGAGCTTTAAAGTATGACTGTTCTATGTAACATTCTTAAATTTTAAAGTAGGATTAATTATGTTAAGTTTAATTATTAAGTATGCCAAGTATGATTTTGATATTAATTGCAGTTATTTAAAATTTTGTTGTAATTGTTATATTTGAAAAATTTGATTTTTAGTTTTTAAAATACTAAATGATATTTTTACACCATGTTTTCCCCCGTATTTATGAAAACGCCCTTGAGCATTTTCTTTTTCTTTTCTCTCTCTTTTCTCTTTCTTTCACTCTCCACGATCTTTCTTTCTTTCTCTCTTCTCTCTCTTTCTCATGCTAGCCCTCTCCCTCTCATTTTCTTTGAAAAATTTCAATTTCAAAGCTTGCTTTCCACTGATTTAAAGATGGAAATGAGCTCAATTCATCAAGTTTTACTTCAAAAACGTCCAATTAAACCTTAGCCTTTTTTCTCCAAAATTTTTGATTTTCGTTTTGAATCTTTGATGTATTTTATAATCCGAGCTTGTTTAAGTTTAAATAACCTTTACTTTGAGTTTATGGAACCCTCAACACAACGAATCTAAGCTTTATTTGAACAAAAATTGGTTTAATTAAGTTTTCGTATTTTTCTTAGATTTTCAAATCTATTGTGAAATTGAGTTTAAATTTGGGGAAAATGGTTTAAATTTGTTCTATTATAATTTTCTATGCTTTCTATTTGATTTTTATGCTTTGGGAATGAGAAAACAAGTTTAAAATTGAATTTTTAAACTTGGGAAGGTCGAGACTCGAAGTCTCGAGTTCCTAGATTTTTTCAGTTTGGCAGGCCGAACTCAAAGTTTGGCATGCTGGATTCAAGAAGTTTGGCAGACCAGATTCATATCTTCAGCAGGCTGAATTGTAATAGTTCAGTAGGCTGAACCAGGATATTCGATAGGCCGACTGTGAACTTGAAAAATTATATTTTTCTTTCGGTTTTTAACGTTTAATGATTCTAAAATGTTTAAAAAAAGATTATGATTTAGTGCTAAGATTATTTTGAGTCCAAAGGCACACTGATAATTAAACTAACATAATGATATTTGTTAAATATGATTTCTGATTTTAAATGCAATTTTCAAGGTTTTGAACGTATTTGGAGCATAAGTTGAATTTTATTTGTAGCTTTTGTTATTGGAATTTTAATTGAGATAGGATATTTCTATCCCTTTCTTTGGTAGCTCTTTTTAAACTATTTTGGCTAAATGTTTGATTTTTAAATGATTGTTGAAAATGATATATGTCTTTGATTTTAAAGAATTATATTTTGATAGCCTTTCTGATTTCTAAAACCCGCATGGTGATATTTTATCAAGTTTTATTCAAGTAAGTAATTGTTGATTTTTGTTAGGATCTTGAGATTAGTTTATGAATGATATTTTTATCTGTAACTGTTATTTTTAAACAACTTTTTTAACAAATTATCCTATTGAGCCATCCGCTCATGTTTTCCTGCTTTTAAAATCCCCTTCCAGGTTTGAAGAGGGAGAAAGGTCTCAGGATTGAAACCTAACTCTTTGGGTTAAAATGGTATTTTCCTCTGAACTGTGGCATGATACGTGTATTGTTCAACTGGTCCTGATGTCGGTCTTGATGTAGTTTTCGTCTCTGTAAATTGTATATTTTTAATTTATCTTAGAGACGATGATTTTCAGTATTCTTGTATTATTATTATTGATTTTATTTGTATTTTATTTATTTACCTACCTTCTTGATAAACATCCACGTGATAGTAAATGATGATAACGTCTCAGCCCCACCTTCGTGGCATTCATGTGATAGTGATCGCTGAAGATATTTATTTACTCTCTACATGTATATTTACTTACCTTTTTCTTTATTTACCTTAATTTTAACTTCTTTACCTAACACTTGTTGATCTCCTCCCTAGGGTGTCACATTATAAGCATCCATGGGCACTCATTTCGGTCATTGCTATATCTATCGGATTGATTCTTTCCTTCCTTCAGACCTTGTTCACCATTATGGATTAAAAAAAAAAATTGTTTGTCATTGCTAGTAGTGCATGTTAATTAAAAGCGTTTGTACTGAGTTAGAAGAAAGTTATAAGCGTTTGTACTGAGTTAGAAGAAAGTTATTGTCATTAATTTGTATAGTAATGTGTGATGTCATCTTGCGTTTTTCATCTTTACATATTTTTATATTTATTTAAATGTGTTATTTTGCAATATCTCTATAAGTTCTTCATGTTCCGGGAACGAAAAAAAATGTATTCATTGGATACTTCATGTATTTCGTATGCCATATGAATCAGTTTGAGGTTCTATTCTCTTTTTTAAGTGTTATTTGTCCCGTCCCCGCTCATACATGTTTGGTAATAGCCAGATTACCAGCAAACCAATTGAAGATACAACAAATACATCCCTACGTCAGATCTACGTTGATTTTCGTTCAAGGGCATGATTAGAGCATCACTGAGATCGTTGATCGTTGCTTGATCCTGCCCCTATCTCCGATCTGCCTCCGTGCTTTTCAATAACCGCAATATCAAAATCAACCAACCAGTTTGCACGAAGACGCAACACCACTAATTGATGCTCCTTTTGCTCTCGCGTCTAAACAGATTTACACAGTGCTACGTTGATGAGATCTGACTAATTCTAGGAACGAAGACTAGAAAAATAATACAGTATATTATCAAAATAATCTACCAGATTATTCTTGAACAATTGTCAATACGTTGGCCGGAGATTGCCTTCCAGAGACATTTGGTAGATTACTCGTAGTAATCTTACACATTATTTTTTTTAATGCATGTGAGGCAGTTTGGATAACACATATTATTAATCTTTGATCAGTCGAAAAGGGATAAAAAATATAAAAAGTAATTGTTTAGGGACAAAAATCGAAATGTGTGTTTATAGGGGTGTTTTTGTGCTTTCCCAACAAGAAATTTTAAATCACGGCGTCTTCGATTGGAGTAAAGGAACAAAATAAATAGGGTCATGAAGTAACGACATAGTGAATGCTCTTTCTTTTTACCTTATTCACCCCTTAATTTATTAATACAAATGTTAAACCACATTATTCATTTAAATTAACATTCGAAGTTCTATTTACAGATAATCTCGAACCGCTTTCTGACTCAACTTGACCTTATTCTTCTCTACTTTTCCTTGACTCTGAGGGAAACTTTCAATTTCCAACTTACAAAACCTTTTTTTATTACTGAGATTGTGGTACTTTTCGATAGTTTAAAAGCCATGAATATTACTTAATTGACATGTTGGACATTTAACATACTCTATGCTTTTTTACTTTACACCGTGGTGAAGTAAAGTATAAATTCTCCTTAACATGTCAGAGGTCTTTGTTCACAAAACATCAAATGAAGTAAGACATTGAAAACAATAATATAAGACATGTTTTCTTTACTACTTTTTTATTTTTTGCCCAGATCCGGCCATCCATGGCCGACTCTATTCAAAGTTTTTTCCTTTTTATCAATGGGTTTTGATTTAATTTTATTTTTTTAGGAGAAGTCTCAGATTTACTCATCTTTTTTATTTTTAAAAGTTTTTAAGATGGAGTTTAGTTCTACCCAGTTTTGATAATTAGTTTAATAAATTAATTTTTTAAAATAATTATGTTTAACTTAGTTCAATCTAATAATGTATTAAACACAAGATACGATCCAACGTAATCAAGTCTAATCCTAACTCTATGATCCATTCCAATCTAATGTCAAAGGGGGCGTGTTTGGGAATTGCAACAAATTTTTGTACAATATTTTTTTGCATAGTAGTATTTTGGTTTTAACTTACAGTTCTAACGACGTTCTTAAATGTCTTATAACAACTGATGGAGATCTTTGATTTTCAAAACAAAACGTGGAGAAAGAAACGTTCTATATATAAAATCCTGCTTGGCTAGCTAGGTGCAAATTGATAAATGGTCATCATATATAATCCGCAACGATTAAGTGAAACTGATTCGCGCTTTCAATGATTAATTAATAATTGGAAGTTGAACTTTATTCTTTGAGTGAACACGTTGGACTCTTCAAATATTCCGATCCAAATATAGCTAGGTGTATAAATTAAGGTTCTAAGAACAAAACATAGGAGACCCAGTGAACTTTGATCAGAAAGCCCTATTCCAGAAGATCACATAAGGTTGCCACTTGAGGTATGATTAATTACTTTCTCATTATAAGTCATTAATTAACTTTTTTAATTATTTTCTCTTACGCTTTGAATCATATGTTGCATATTCTTAATTATCTCTTCTTTTTCGCCTTTATTAATATAGGAGCTATACCTTATAGTTTTAATTATTTCTAATTTATCTTTTCATTTTTAGAAACTATAAATATATATATCTGTTAAATTTAAAAAAAACTTATATTTTAATTTTATCCCTCACAGTTTTGTTGGACCAAAATAAAAAGTAAAAATAAGTTAAAAATACTCTTAATTAAACTGAATTTCTTAAAATATTTTAACATAAAAAATAAAAACTAAGATTTTTTTTTGAAATTTGATGTTTTGTTTTAAGAATCCTCTTACTTTTTTACTAAATGTGTATATATATATATATATATTTCATAATTATAAGGATACTTATATATGTTGTTTTGCTTAATTTTTCTAATTAATAAGGATGAAATTAAAAAAAATTTTCAATTCAAAGGAATTTTTTGTAGTTTCTACAAACAGAGACAAATTGAAAAATAGTTAAAACTAAGAAGTATAATTATGTTGTTGACCCATTTATATATAGCTTTCTCGGAGCATAGAAGTTAATATATATATTCTCACCAGTAATTTACTATTTTTTACTGTATTGCTTCGTTTCTATTAATTTTTTGCCATCCATTAATGAAATGAAGATCATTAGGCCAAGATATATGATGGGTGATACTGCTGGAGGAGATGATGTTGTTATTAACGTAACAAGGGATTTGAGAGAAAAGCTGTCCGGCAATTTGGCAATGTCACCACTTTGTAGCATCTTCAAAGTCCCAACCATACTCTCTAGACACAGTATTGAAGCTAAGGCTTACTTACCCGATGCATTTTCCTTTGGTCCCTTCCATCACAATGAAGAAAAACTAAGACCCACCGAAAAGATCAAACACAAATATTTGCTTGACCTTATATCTCGCCTAATTTCAAATCCAAATTACACTCAAAATCCCAAAGATCGTGACACAATGTTACATACCTTAACCAAAACCATTCATAATGTTTGGAAACAGGCCAGGGAGTACTATGCCGGACCAATTGAGATGGACACAGAAAAATTTGTGGAGGTTTTGGTGCTTGATGGTTGCTTCATCATTGAGTTATTCCGCAAGAAGGAATACAAAGATCTCCGAGAGGAAAACGACCCAATATTCTCTATGTCATGCCTGCTCCAATTTCTATCACATGATTTGATATTGATAGAGAACCAACTACCTTGGATGGTGCTTGACACTTTGTTTAGCTTGACAACCACATCCATAGACAAGAAGCCCCTTGTTAAACTAGCCATTGATTTTTTTAGTAACGTTTTCTCAACTAAGCCACCTCCGGAGGATTATCTTCTTTCTCATGCCCAGAACAAACACATTCTTGATCTATTGAGAAATTCATTGGTTTTGACTTCTAGAAAAAAAGAAGAAAATACTTATTTCGATGGTAAGCTTGAGCAGATGCGTTCAGCCACAAGTCTTGATAATTGGGGAATCAAATTCAGGAAGGATGATACCTCGCAATCCATATTGGATATCAAGTTTGATGCAAAAAAAGGAGAATTGAAAATTCCTTCCCTGTTAATTCAAGAGACAACGGAAACTGTGTTCCGAAACCTCATCAGCTTGGAGCAGTGTTGCCCTCATTATGAGCCTAGAGTCACTTCCTATGCTGTTCTGTTGGACAATCTCATCAACACCAAAGAGGACATTGAATTACTTTGCAAGCATGAGGCCATTACTACGTGGCTGAATGTTGAGGAGGCGACGAAATCATTCAACAATCTCTATGTTGACACTTACCTTAAAGAATCCTTTTACCGTGAACTTACTCGTGACGTTGATAAATATTGTCAGAACAGTTGGCATAGTCATCTGAAAGCGCTTAGGCGTGACCATTTCAAGAACCCATGGACATTTATTTCGGTTCTTGCGGCATCTATCTTATTGATTCTTGCCTTCCTACAGACCGTCTTCACCATTAAGAATTAGAGATTGTATGTGATTCACACGAGTATAGTACACGTTGATCAAGAATTTATATGTAATGAGTGAGAAAAATGAAAATTATTGTCATTATTTCGTTTGGAGATTTGGTTTCATTTTGCGTTTTTCCATCTTGTATTTGTATGTTTCTATTAATGTATTATTTTGCAATATCTCTTGCGTCTCATCAGCCAAAAGTACGAGAGGAATTAACAAAAAATGTCTTCATCGGAGAGTTGGCACACATGTATCTCATGTTATATGATAAAATCAGTTTAAGCCGTATAGAGTTCTACTATGTTTTCAAATTGCTATTTCTCCCCAATGTCCCTACTCAAACATATTTAATATACTAATTACTAGCCAAACAACTGAAAGATACAATTACATAGAAGGTATCTAGAAAAACGTCAAATCCATGGTTAAAGGGGAAGAAGTCCAAAATTAATGGAAAGACAACTCTGATTTCAAAATGTCAATATCTTCAGTTTACCAATTACAATAGCTGATATTTATAACCCGCTAACAAAACATTAACAAAATAACTACCATGACACATTAAATAAATAACAACAACTTAAATATAAAAACGACTGTTATAAGTAAATCTTCCTACATCATACAACAAATATTGTGAAATTTGTGGTTAGAAATATTGAAGATTTCTTTGAAATACTTTATGAAACTCCTGTTTATTTATTCTATTGGTTGAGAATTATGAAACTCTTACTTTTCATTTGTTAATTGAAAATTGTTGAAACACATTTGAAATATTCTAAGCCAAACAAAAAGAAAATAAATTTGAATCTCTTTGAACATTAAAAGCAAATTTTCCCATAAAAAAGAATCCAAGTAGCAAAATAGTCAAGTAATTGTTAAGACAATGTCAAAGGACACCGACGATGTTAAGCACTATACACTAATAGAAAAGTGAATTTCATATTATAGAATCCACCTTTTACTAACTGTGGCGCCAAGCACCAGTAGTTCCCTAAACATATTTCCAAGCATAATTATAATTCATTTGGAGCTTATTTTATTTTCATGGATTGGGAAATGCGTTATCTTGCTTAATTTACTTTAATCATTTCTCAATTTCTTTTTAATAAATTCATTGTCTTTTTTTTCCCAAATAAATTTGATATTTACATAAATTAACTTGTTTAGACCATTTATATTCTATGTGTACTTATCCTATTGCTTTAACAGTTGCCATTTATGTAACTTTTCTCTTAATCAGACTGCTGCAGCCAAGGGAGGAATCTTTGAGCTTAAAGGAAAGAACTATGAATCTTGGCCATTTTGAAATCTACGGATAAATATTTACACCGAGGTGAAGAAACGCATAACTTCTCCTATACTTTCTTTAGATACGTTTGTTTTGTGTTCCTTTTTTTTTTTTTTCCTTTTTGTTCCAACAACTATCTTTGATTTGTATAAAATAAAAGAATGGGAAAAGATTAAACTCTCTGTAAGATAACATCTGGCTAGAATATGCAAAGATATAAATAGCAAATATTTGCTTTGTTTGGGAAAATTATTCTAATTTAATAATTCCATTTGCTTAAGTTTAAAGCACTCATATATAGTGTAAAATAAAGTATGCTATAGTTTAAAGCTTTTATATCCTAAGACTATATTTTTAATATCTTTCAGTACTTCTTTTAATTGAGTTTGGACATTCTAGATTTCTCTAGCGTTATTTTCTCTCTCTCTCTTAATTTATTATTTGCTTCCTGTAATAAACTATGGGCGTCAATCTCAATCTTCTTAGGCTGTGATAGATTCATGGCTGTTATCAATTCTCTAATATCTTCTTTGCTAGGATATTTTTTTATTATCTATCTTTTTTGAGTTGTCATAATTTTCTGTTGTCCTGTACTAATTTAGGATTTTATAGAATTCATATTTTCTAAGATTATTTGAGTTTTTATTCTATCTTTGCATTTTAGGCTAAGAAAATTTTCTGTAATACTATAAAGACTACCATATTTTCTTTTATATTTTCGGCTAAACTAATGATTGTATTTGTTATCCCATTTGGATGTTGGTTTTAAGAATGAATTTTATGTTTAAAATTGTCTATAAGCGTGTAGCATAAAATGTTTGTTGATCTATAGTATTTTTCTTACTGGGGTTTTTAGTTATAGCTAAATCTAAATAATCTAGATCACTTATCTTTAGGCTCTGATATCAGAGGATCGTACCTACCAGAGGGGCGTGTCTTTATTTTTCCTGAATTCTGAAATGTACAAGTCTAATCTAACATACCCACTCTCTAGAGACCTAGGCAGAATCTCTCTATCACTTGTACCTTAAACTAGACTCTAAACTCTTGTGGGGTTTCAAAACCTGCCAAAACCTGCATATTCCTCGGACCAAAAAAAAAAAAGGAAACAAATGTGCTGAGAAATATTGTGAATGGTGGTGTTTTGATCATTTTGCTCATATACACGCTCCTTAATGCTTATTCCATGTCTCTTCCTAAATTAATTTATTTAGAACGTTTAATTTTCACCGTGTATTTCTTTTGTAGGGAACGTCTCCAACTGTATTTGCTTTATAACTGTTTCCATTTATGTAAATTTTCTCTTACTCATACTAATGTAGTCGATTTAATGGCTGCCAAGCAATGAATCTTTGAGTTTAAAGGAAAGAACCAAGAATCTTAGCCATTTTAAAATCTACAAGAAAAGTATTTACACCGAGGTGAAAAGAAGCATAACTTCTCCAACAGAGGTACCCTCTTAATTTAAATTCATTTTGTTTTCTGGCTCCAACAGCTATCTTTGATTTGCATAAATTACAGATTTTTCTAAACATATTTGAGGTATTTGTTTACAAAACATAAGGCATGTTAGTTTCTTAAGTACATTTCCCCTCCTTTCTTAATAAATGGTAATCACATCTTATAACACTAAAGTGATCCTGATTCTTGCTTGAAATATTGGCAATTGGAAGTTGAACTTTATTTTATGAGCAAAAAAACTGGAGAAGTGATCTTAAAATATTCCCATCCTTAGATGTATAAATTTAGGTTCTTCAGAGAGCTATATACTCATCCTCGTGCAGCCATATAATAGACTTGGAGATCAGTGAAACTTGGATCCACCGAGCAAAATTCCAGAAGATAACGTTGCCATTTGAGGTATGATTAATTTTCTCATTAATTACATGTTATTAATTAACTTAAATTATTTGCTAATTACGCTTTGTTTTACATATATATGTTTTTATTTTTTATCTTTTCTTCACAAAAGAAGTTCATAAACGTAGCAATGTTATACTACAAGATTGTACGTCTAATTCATATGCAGATAATAAAAAAGCAAGGATAACATGCCTTCCCCAATTCTAGATTTCTTTGAGTCATGTTATATCCATATTTTATAGTCCTCGTACTCATAATTTTTTCTTTTTTTCCCCTCCATTAACGAAATGGAGATTAGGCCAAGATACATAATGGGGGACATTAATGTTGGAGGAGATGCTGTTGTTATTGACGTAAAAGCAGACTTGATAAAAAAGCTCTACGGCTCTGGTAATTTGCCCATGCCATCCCATTGCAGCATCCTCAGAATCCCAACCATACTCTCCAGACACAGTATTGACCGTAAGGCTTACTCACCCAATGCATTTTCCATTGGTCCCTTCCATCATAACGAAGAAAAACTACAACCCACCGAAAAGATTAAACATCAATATTTGCTTGACCTTATCTCTCGTCTTTCAAATCCAAAATACACTCAAAATCCTAAAGATTGTGACACAATCTTAAGCACCTTAACTGAAGCCATCGAAAAGGTTTCAAAAGAGGCTAAGGAGTACTTTGCCGGACCGATTCCCAAGGAAGCAAAAAAAATTGAAGAGGTTTTGTTGCTTGACGGTTGCTTCATCATCGAGCTTTTCCGCAAGAAGGAATACAAAGATCTCAGAGAGCACAACGACCCTATATTCTCTATGTCATGCCTGCTCCAATTTCTTTATCATGACTTGATTTTGCTAGAGAACCAAATACCTTGGATGGTGCTTGACATGTTGTTTAGCTTGACAACCACATCCAAACATGAGACGCCCCTAGTTGAACTAGCCCTTGATTTTTTTAGTAACGTTTTCTCAGCTAACCCACCTCCGAAAGATTTTCTTCTTTCTCCTCCCCAAAACAAACACATTCTTGATCTATTGAGAAATTTATTGGTTTTGACCTCTAGGAAAAAAGATTAAAAAAATACGTATTTCACCGGTGAGCTTGAACATATGCGTTCAGCCACAAGTCTTGATAATTCGGGAATCAAATTCAGGAAGGATAATAGCTCACACAATCTATATTGGATATTAGGTTTGATAAAGGTAGAGGTGAATTGAAAATTCCACCCCTGTTAATTCAAGAGACAACGGAAACTGTGTTCCGAAACCTTATCAGCCTGGAGCAGTGTTGCCCTCATTATGAGCCTATAGTCACTTCTTACGCCGTTCTGTTGGACAACCTCGTCAACGCTAAAGCTGACATTGAATTACTTTACAAGAACGAGGCCATTACTACATAGCTGAATGTTGAGGAGGCGGCCAAATCATTCAACAATCTCTATCTTGACACTTACCTCAAAGAGTCCTTTTACCGCGAACTCACTCGTGATGTGGATAAATATTGCCAGAATAGTTGGCATGGTTATCTAAAAGCGCTTAAGCGTGACTATTTTAAGAACCCATGGACACTTATTTCGTTCATCGCTGCTACTATGTTATTGATTCTTACCTTCCTACAGACCTTGTTCACCATTAAGAGTTAGAGAATTGTATATCATTCGCACCAGTATTATATAGTGCATCATGTTGATCAAGAATAATGTGTAATGAGTGGGAAAAAAATTGTTGTCAATATTTTGTTTGTTTGGTGGTTTGAATTCATCTTGCGTTTTCCATCTTGTATTTGTATGCATCTATTAATGTATTATTTTGCAATATCTCTAGTTATTCATCACCCAAAAGTACGAGGAATGAAAAAAAAAAAATTGTCCTCGGTGGAGAGTATTACTACTACATGTATTTCATGTTAACAAGTTTAAGGCGTATGCAGAACTCTACTATCTTTTCCAAGTGTTATTTGTCCCCAGTATCCTACTCAAGCACAAATAGCTAATTCACTAACAAAACAATAATGGGAAGATACAATGACGTAGAGGGAATCTAGAAAAAGCCAATTCCATGATCATTAAAAGGGAAAAACTCTAAACTTAATAGGGTGCTTGAAAAGTGTGACTAGAATTAATTTTAGTTAAAAACACTGTAACATGTAAGCATTTTGCATTGTATCTAACTTTTTCGTGACACTATAGAAGGTTAGAGTTTTATACTATAGCAATAAAAAATTTTAGTTAAAACTGATTTTGCCAAGCACATAAAGAGACACAATCTGATTTTAACATGCGTATCTTTAGCTTCCTCATTACAATAGCTATAATAAGAATATTTATAATCAATTAACAAAACATTGAGAAAACAACTAATAAAAACATATGATGTGCATTAAACAAATAACGGCAATGTAAATATGAAAATGACTATTACACCTAAATATTATTCCTACATCATACAAAAAATAATGTGAATTTTGTAGTTAGCAACATCGAAGATTTCTTTGAAACACTTAATGAAACTCTTGTTTATTAATTTATTTTTCTATTGAGAATTATGAAACTCTTTTTTTTTTTTTTGACCTTTGTTCGAAACTGAAAATTGTTGCAAGATATTTGAAATACTTTAATTCTGAGCCAAACAAAAAGAAAAGAAATTTGAAATTCATTCACCATTAAAAAAAATTTCTTTCGAATTGAAGAGAATTTAGGCAACAAAAATAATTAACTAATTATAAAGGTCACATGCCCTATTATAGGCTCACCTTCTACTAATTCTGGTGCCTAACACTAGTACTGCTCCAAGCATTTTTCCAAGCATAAGAATACTTCATTCGGTGTTTAGATTAATTTCATGCATTGGCAATGGTATCTTGCTTTTCTTGTGTTCGATCTGAACCTCGTTGGATTTCTCAATTGCTTTTGCATAAACTTCATTTCCTTTTCAAATAAATTTGATATTTACTAAATTAATTTGCTTAGAACATTTAAACTTCTGTTTGTATTTCTTTTGCGGGGAACATCCTCATCCTATTTGCGTTAACTGTTTCCCATTATGTAACTTTTCTCTTACTCAGAATGCTGTAACGAAGGGATGAATTTTTAAGTTTAAAGAAAAGAACCATGAATCTTGGCCATTTTGAAATTTAAAGAAAAGTATTTACACCGAGATGAAGAAAAGGATAACGTCTCCTATACTTTCTTTAAATGCATTTTTTAATTTGTTCCTTTTTTCTTTTTTGTTCCAACAACTATTTTTTATTTGTATAAATTGAAGAATGGGAAAAAGATTAAACTCTATAAAACAACGCCTGGCTAGAATAATATGTAGAGATAAAAAAGTAAATATTTATTTTAGGAAAATCGTTTCAACTGTTATAATAAACCTCTTAAAAGTATGCTAAAGTTTTCATATATGATATATAGTTTCAATTGCGTTTTCAAACTCTAATTATTTATTTGTGCTAAAGTGAACTTCATTCGTGCTTTAATGATCATTAACAATTTGAATTATTTCCACTTTTATTTGGCAAGAGATTGCACTTTATTCTATAAGCAAACAAGTTACGAGTCACGAGGTTGAAATTAATTATCTACTCGATCATGGCGTAACAGTCACGAGTCTCTTTGCGAAACATGTCAACGGCTCAAGTAGTATTGTCGATTGATCATTGAGATTCGGGCTTTGAATACGAGAGACTAGGCCTAATAAAAATCTGGACTTGATTTTTTATAAGGCTTGTAGATGCGGTTTGCCATAATGAAAGGTGCCAAGGGAAAATGCGCCATTTGACGCGTAAGCGCTTGGATTTTACCTCACCGGACTTTACTATAGTTTCTATCTCATTTGCCAATGCATCAAGGTGACCGTCAGTTGTACTTTGATATCTTCAGGCATATATGCCACATACCAGAAGGTTTTTTTATAAATGTTTTGATCAGTACTTTTTAAGAGGAAACTCAACTTGTTAAGGACTTGCTTATTTTCCTCCTCCATATTTTTCCCACTGCTTCGTCCTTTTTCTTAAAATAGTTTTACCTCAATACATGAGTTAAGCTCATCTTATTATCAATACTATATTTAACAAAAAATAAAAATAAGAATGATACATAAAATAGGGGTAGCAATTCTTATTGGTGGGCTGGGATTGTGTAGGGTTGACATTTAAAGTTGAAATGTTGTTCTATTTATGCTTCAATGGGCAATATTGTAATGTCAAGCTTGGTAATTCTAAAAGGAAAATTAATTAAATTTCTTAAAGCTAAAGATCAAAATATTACAATTATAAAGTGAAAGTAACACACTAATTAATAAGCACATGTCAATTTTGACTAATAATGTGATAAATACATGTATCAAAATTGTTATATGTAACTGAGGGAAGACTTCAACTGAAACAAAGTACTAAATTAGGGACAAAAGTAGGATTTGCAAAAAATTAAAGGCTAAAGTGAAAGTATAGATTTTACTTTAAGTACTATTTGTAATATTAACCCAAATATAAAAAAATGAAAAGAAAAACATGATCTTCAACAAAACAAGCTTAGACATAAATAATTGCTAGCTAGTAAAATATTTGCCCTATAATTATAGCTCTCTTAAGATTGCATCAACTAGCACTACGATGTCTCATTTATTTTTATTTAATGGAGTGTAAGACTTATAGTTCCCTCCCACTTTACATTCAAGAAAAAAAGATGAAACCCCACCAAAATTCGAACTTTGGTGGATACACTCACATGCATCAAGTGGCACTACGGCTTTATTTAATTATATATGAGCTTAGTACAACATAAGATAATAAACGTACACATGTATAAAATTAGATGGAAGTCTTAGGCATGTGAACTCATAAAACATTAGCATAAGGCGGGAAGATATGGCACACAGGATTTCCTAGCTCAGTCCCAAGCATGCGGAAGGACACATGATTTGGGTCCCAATGCGACGTGTCCATGTGACAAGCCACAAAGGCATCAAGCGTGTCTCCATTTTCACCGCCGAATAAAACCTTGTACGCCTTGAAGGCTTCCGGCCCATCCTGAGTGTGGCAATTTAACACCGTATAGGGGTAAGGCATGGAGTGGCATCCTATCATCTTTGAAGCTAAAATCTCTTCACGCATTTCCAAGATGGTGTAGTTTTGGAAAATACTAATACCTTCATTATAAGTAGTACTATGAACTTTAGACATTAGGGGAGTTGGGTAATCTCTATGATTAGAAAAATCAATTTCAAAGACTTGGCCTAAATGTTCAAGCATAGATTCCGAAGAGGTAGAACAAAACTTGGTCTCTCCTTTAATGGGCGGAGTCTCACATAATCCGAGTGTACGTTCCATGTCTTGGGCTTGTTTAGAGCCTTGAGAGATAGAGAAGAACCTGAGTAGACTTGGGAGTTGTTTTGAAGAAAAGGAGTAGAATCAGCTTCATCTCTAGGCAAAAAGTGGAAAGGCGCAACATTCTTTGAAAAATATAAGGGTATCCTATTGCCTACTTTCAGGTCCTCCCAGTTGAAGAAAATTGAGTCGACGTGGGATGATGGATCATGATCATCATGAACATGATGAACATGCATATGCTGAACTGCGCTTGTCATTGCTAAAGTAGTACCATGAGAAATCTGCAAAAACATAATAGTGTGTTATATACATCTGTATATGTATATGTATATTACTGAATATATACACACACACTTCCGTATACTTGAAGAAGAAATTTATATGATGACAATATATATAATAGTAATGCTCATGAGTACCATGTTCCTTTTTTAATTTTTAGTCTGGCAATTATTGAACCACAAAATCATATGTATTTGAAGTCTTGATATAAAATAAACATAATTGAATTGTGATGACAAGTTAAGAGACTCTGCGAGAACATAGTTTAATTTGGCATTTTTTCCAGGACGATAACTAGTAGATGAAGTAAGAGAGACAACTCCAATGCAAAACAGCAAACCCCCTTTTTATCTCTCTTCCATTCTCAGAACTACGTCCTCCAACTCGTCTTTTACCACATTCTGAATTGAAATATAGTAACGCGAAGAGATGTGATTAAGACGAGAAACGCGTCTTGTTCTCTCTCTCCCTCTCTTCCTTTGAAAAAAGATATTCCAACATTTAAGTTTGCACAAGCAGAAGATTTTTTTTGGAAGAAGATTTTTTTTTAAAATACTGCTAACTTCTAAGGATAGAATATTTTTGAAGCCAAATTATTGTATGCACTGAAATACTGATGACGCGATTCTCGTGATGCAGTCTTTTTTAATAATTATTTATATTGATACTTTGTGATAAGATCAGATTTTGTTTTTTTTTTTCTGTAATTAGATGAGTTATTCGTTCTACGAATCGGCCTTGTCGTCCATGATTTCACGTGGGTTGGATAAAATATTGATTATTTGTTGGATCTACTGAGTTCCCGTAACAATCCATTGTCGGTGTTCCCCACATATTAAAATCTACATGAATATATTATATTATCTTGACAACTTTATCTTATAGATCAAGAGATTCCGGTCTACAAAATACCTTGCCTTTTTTAGTCTTTCCCATTTTTTTTTGTTTTTAAAATTTTTGTAGGTTCCCAATAATAGTAGTTGTCATTTACACCATCAAAACATAATCAGGTCAATTAAAAATAATTAAGGTCAATAAACAAACGAAGGCGTATTAAACCGTGATTGTATGCACTAAAATGCTGATAACGTAATTGTCGTAGATTCTTCCAGAATTATTTGTAGTTACTTTGTGACAAGAATAAGATTTTGTTTTATTTTTTTTTTCGAAATTAGGAAAGATGTTTGTGGCTGCTAATGGGGCTTGTAGTTTATGATTTTCACGTATTACTGGTTTTTTTTATATTCGATTATGGTCATTCAGGAAATAACAATTTGCTAACTGCTGAAGCGTATAATATTTTTGAAGCCAACTCTCTTCTACCACGTTCTGAATTAAATATAATAACGCGAAGAGGTGTGATTAAGATGAGAAACGAGTCTCTCTCTCTATCTCTAAAAAAGATATTGCAATATATAAGTTCGCACAAGCAGAATTTTTTTTGGAATTATTGTTATTAATTAATGCCCCTTAAAAGATCATTCTTATTTTATCTTTTAAACTTCAAAAACTGTCGTTTTATATCCTTGAAGGTTGAATTTAGAGAACCAGCCGGTAAAATTTTGTATATTGTTTTTACATTAGCATATATGTATATATGTATATATGTAATTACAAAAATAAGATATTTGTACCCTTCTAATCATGTTGTTTTACTCAAAAATGGCGATATGATATATGCAACTGACAATCAACATTTTCTTAGGCCAATTTTAACTTCACTACTTTTGCCATCTCCAAGCAAAAGACAAGGTCTAATTAATAAATTAAAGAAGAGCCTTAAATTTCATAAATCTATTGTTTTTGTTGTGTATGTCTTATATATAAGTTTAAACACAAGAGCCTAAACTTGGATATGGAATTAGGTTTAGGAGCTAAATCAATCATGATCACCCTTGAGTATTGAAAATTTTAGGTAGTAGTGGAAATTTTTGTTTATTTGAATATGTGTTGTAAACTTCGTGTATTTGATTTTGTAAAAATTATTAAGTTAAATGTAAATATATGATTTTGTAATTAGGGCCATGGATTAATGGATAATAAATAGGGCTAACCATCTTGTGGAAAATTGAAAATTGAGTTTATTATTTTTTTGACTTTGACCAATTTTCCACGAAGGTTTCTTATGCAAACCATTGTGGAATATAAACCTTACGCAAGGGTTTTCATGAAAGATTGTTATGCATTGAAGTCTTCATATCCAGTGGGTGGCGATGGGTTTCGCGAGAGAAGGAAGAGAAGAGGTTGGTGGAGAGTGGTTTTCACTAGACTTGCATTGGGTTCACATATGATTTTTGTTTTTGCTAAAAACTAAAAAGTCTTAAATTAAAAAGTGAATAGAAATTAGATTCCTACTCTTAATGGGGATATTTTAGTAATTTCATTTTAAAAAACTCCCACATTAGTTTTTTGGTTTATTTTGATAGGAGTATATCAATTTCCAAGGGTTTAAGAGTTGGGGGATTGTTTTAACAAATTTTTTTAAAAGAGGGACTAAGTATAACCTACTAAAGAGTTAAGGGACTACAAGTCCAAATTACAAGCTCAATGTCTTTATTTGTAAAAAATAAACTAAAAATTCAATTATATTTTTGTATAAAACTACTATTAATAAACAAGAGCTTTAAACTTATTTAAAAACAAGTTCAAAAGTTTTTAAAAAATAAAAATGGATAAATTTCTTACATTATCTAAACAATAATTAAAAAGCCATTGCTTATTTTTTCTTCTTCTATAGCTTAAACAGAAAAGCAAAAGAGATTCATTTCATGTAGTCCATAAAAAGAAAAGGTTTCCCATAATTTATAATAAAATTCAAAATCCGTTTACAAACTCATTCATTCTAGTTAATCATGTTTTTCATGTTGTTAGCTTTTCTGGGGTAGAAATTACATAATTATGGAAGGAAAGTGCTACTAGTTGAATATTAGAAATGAATAGTATTTTAGAATCTAACTTGTAACAAATGAGCTTATGTACGTTGAAAAAATAACTAGTGGTTGATTTACAATATAACTTGTAGTGGGTCTCAGGAGACGGTATTTGCTCCTTACATACATGGAGCAAATAAGACTTGCTCCTTTATATCAAACGGAAAAAAAGGAAAAAATAAGAGAGGAAAAAAATAGAAAAGAAAAGGAAAAAGAGAAGCAAACACTTGGCCTCCTTCCATACATGGAGCATATGGGACTTGTTCTTTTTATGCAGGTATAGATAGGGGATAAGTTATATATAAAAATGATTATGATACACATAAAAATTGTAGAAGGGAGGGCTATATGGGAAAAAAATACAGATGAAATGGAGAACCCAAACAAAAAAAAAAGAATTTAAAAAAAAACACATTGTAAAAAAATGCAAAGATCATACTATAAAAATTTTTTTTGGCAGCATTTGATTTTCTTTTAACAAAATGCAAATAGCTTAAAAAGAAAAAAAGAAAAAAAATAAAGAAGAAAACTTTGAAAAAACAAAAGGAAAAAAAGGAGAGGCCAACACTTGACCTCCTTACAAGCAAGAAGAAAGCATGGCATGTCCTTATTTTATATAAAAAGAAAAGGAGGAAGAAAAAAAAAAAAAAGAAAAGTTAAAAAAAGTTAAAAAAAAGAAGAGACGAACACCTGCCCTAATTATAAGCATGGAGGATATATGACTTGCTCCTAGACATAAAAAAGGTATGAAGTTTAAAAAAGAAAAGTGTAAAAAAGCCAAGCCAAGCACTTAGTCTAGACTCGCTCCATTCATATCGAAAAGATAAAAGGGGGGGGGGGGGCGGGCGCTTATCGTCCTTTACAATCATAAAGAAATGAAGGGAAGCGAGGAGGGGAGAGGGCGTCGACAAAAAAATAAAAATAAAAAAAGGGTGGGGGAGGTCGACACTTATTGTCCTTATAATCCTAAAGAAAATAAAGGATCTCTTTGGTTGTAGTTTTAAAATGGTTTTGTTTTGGCTATGAAAATGAAAATGAGAAATTTTGAAAAATTGTGTTACAATTGTTTTAGAAATTGCATTTGTTTTTTTTTTTCTAGAGATCATTTTAGGTATAAGAAAATAGTGAGAGTATTATGTATATCTAAAAATGTGCATTAAGTAATATGTCAAAAATGAACACAGAAATGACAAAACAACTTTAAATCAACTTTCATTCCTTCACAAAACCCATTCTCACTGATCTCTTCTTAAAGCATTTTCTAACTAAATGTTATTTAGACAGTTTTTATATTCGCGTCACAAAAGATGTGCATAATCGTTTTCAAAATTATGTAGAAATAGTACCAACGACCCCATAGTTTTTGGTCCTTTTAACAATTTCTCTTCATGTATTCAAAATTTTTTTCCTAAATCCTGCCCTTTTAGTAGCTATCCTACTCAAGTAATTTCTCATCAAATGTGCCCTTTTAAATACTTTTTTTTTACCTGTATCGACAAATAATTTACTTTTTAATTTGCTCCACTAATTTTTGTTTTGCAAATGTGCTCTATTTAAATATATTTATTTAGTAAATCAAACTATTAATTATAGAAAAATTAAAAAAAGATCGAATATTGAGCATTATAATTGATTGTGAAGGGTAGAGTCGTTTGCTTTTATAGTGTTTTCTCTTTTTTTTTTTCTTTTTTTCTTTTCTAATCTCGTCGATTGTCATTTACCCCATCAAAAACACATTCAAGTAACTAAAAACAAGGTAAATTATAAGAATACAAATTGCCTATTGATCCGCCAAGTGAACTTCAATTTCCAACATACGCTATTATAGTAAGAGTGCACTAATAATATATAACATACCATGAGGCATATGAGATCATGAAAAAATAAGGGGTCCATTTTGGTTTCAACTTTTTGAGTCTGAGATAGAAAGTTTGAAAACTCTGATTTAATGCTTAAATCCAAATAGACATTTGGATGTATTAATTTTGAGTTTAAAAAGAGAATAAAATTTGAAGTTGTCTTTGGATAGAAACTTGAGAAATAGGTTTAAACTATAAATGTATTTAAAATTTGTTAAAAAGAATATTAATTAAATATATTGAAAAAATATTAAAAAACTTGATAAAATAATAATTTTAAATATAATATTTTGAAACTGGTGTCCAAATGGGTAAAAAAAGCGCTACTCATGAATCTGGTAGCTTGAAATCAATAGGGCGTTATATTGATGTCGGGCTGGGTTGTTAGGTTCAGGCAAAGATTGGGCCTTGTGAAATCCATCCAAACACATGCTCAGCTCCAAATTTGACTTCAAACTCTTTGAAACTCTCAAGTATACAACACCAAAAAAGTCAGGCATTCCTCAAGAGATTGAATCCCCATGGCTGCCAATATGCATCGCCTGCATGTGGGCTCCATGACAGATATGCAAATCTGGTTGGATAGACAGAATGAGTCTAATTCAGGCCCTTGACATTCCTTGGTGGTCCCAAGATTGCCAATACATCGAATGGGATAGGAGCATAAGGTGCATTACCGGACATTTTTTTTATGAACAAAAAATGTCGGGCTTTCAATTATTGCCTTTAAGTTTTGATAATTATGGTCCTTCAAGAAATAATGAGTGATACGATCCATATAGTTTTTTTTAAGAAAAATTACGGTATGCAACAAAATACTGATGACATGGTTCCCTCACATTTAGTCCTTTTGCATGAATTATTTATGTTCCATATAAGGCATGCATGTTGGTCTTTCCTATATAAGTAGTGTAAGAGCTTTCATTTCTCCAACAAAACTCAGGAAAAAAAAAAAGATCTTTTACAGTCACTGTAGGCATGAAATCTCCAAGTGCTGCTGTCCTCTTAGTTTTCCTTCCACTTCTGTTGGTAAGCATTTTCTCTTATTTGATCTATTTAGCTCTTTTCCTATCCTCCTTTTAAGGTGAATTAGTTTAATTTAGCTTTAATTCCTATAACAATGAAGAGTATTCTTCCGTTTACAGTGTTTATTTAAAAGTGCGATTCATTATATATACTGTAAAAAGGAGCATTTTAGCTCCGATTTATTAACTATTGAGCTTACTCACTTTATTTAAGAATTTAAAATCATTTTTTAATGATGGATAGTGCACAGCTTCTTCGTAAACTTCATTTATATGAGCATGTTACTTGTGATCATGAATGATCGAGATGTTTCCTTTTCTAAATCTATTGATGTGTTTACTTAATATGTAGAAAGAAAACTGCGAATTTAGTGAGCCCTACTGATCCCAGAAAAGATAAAATAGAGTTTATTTGTTTCTACCTATTTTCACCAATTAAATGCATATATCTTATTTACCTATGGTAATGTTCTCCTTGAGTTGGAATCAGTCACAAGATACTCTGTAGCCTTGCTAAATTTTAAATTTGGACAACAGTAACTAGCACTAATACTACATGACGTATAAGAATTACAATAACTAAACGTTAAAATAAAAAAGAATGGAATTAGATTAAGATTTTATATATTCTACGTTTTAATACTTCACTAGTAGGATTTGAACCCATCAAATCATATTCTTTGATACCGTCAGATTACATGGATGAATTGGTACATCACATGATATATTAAAGATAATTTCAAGTAATATCTACCTCATTTTTTTTTCGTCTAAACGTATTTCTCTCTTTTGCAGTGCTTTGCAGAGGCAATTCGTGAGCTTAAAAATACTGAGAATGGACTTGATTTTGAGCCACAACCAAATTATAGTTATCAGTCGCTTATAAAAGAGAACGATGTGCATGAGAGTAGCAACTTTGAGTCACAACCAAACTATTACTACTTTCAGCCACAACCAAACTATTACTACTTTAAGCCACAACCAAACTACAACTATCGCAATACCAAGAACTTTGAGGAACAACCTGGCTATAACTATCGCGATACTAAACAGTTTGCCCCACAACCAAACTATAGCTATCACAATACCAAGAACTTTGAGCCCAAACCAAACTATAGCTATCGCGATATAAAGAACTTTGTTCCACAACCAAACTATAGCTATCGCAATACTGAGAATTTTAAGCCACAACCAAACTATAATTATCGCGAAAGCAAGAACTTTGAAGCACAACCAAACTATAGCTATCACAATACTAAGAACTTTGAGGCCCAACCAAATTATTACTATCAGCATACCAAGAATGAGAAAGGGGTGTCCGAGGGTAACAAATTTAAGCCGCAACCAAACTATACCTATCGCCATATTGAGAATGAGAAGAGGGTGCCTGAGGGTAACAACATAGTTGAAGACTTGGGCCATGTTGAAGCCTGATAGCAATGTTCTAGCATCTACGACATTTGGTTTCCTTTGTAGTGTGCTTGTGATGTTTCTACACTATAATGTGAAGTCTTGTGAGTTGGAATAATGTCAAGTTACTATGTATTTAATAAATATGAATAAACAACAATATATTTGTTGCTTAAGGATATTAACATTTGTTACTCAAAATTAAGTACTTTATTTAAAATATTTTAAACGATATGTGATCTTTGAATTGATGTGGCGTGAGTATTAAATTATATGTGACATTTTAATTGACCCTTTCCGGTGAATATGTTATAACATGACCAATATAAAGCTTTTAAAATGAAAACAACGTAATACAAACAATAAAAATAATTAGTTAAAGCTTCAACAGCATACTTTTCCCAAAGTCGATTATAAGAAAACTTGAGCAAGTTTAATATAAAGGTTGTAAAGTTGGTTATTAACACGAATTGGCAATAAAGATTATATCTCATATTGCTTATCAACGAAATTAACCTTTGACTTTTTGTATTGAGAATGCACAAAAAAGAGTATCCTTGAAAGCAATTATATATATATACATATATATATATATATATATATATGTATGTATGTATGTATATCTATTTCGCCCGCTTGTGTGGAATTTCCTTCCTCACCGTGACTTCAGACAAGTTTCTTTTTTTTTTTTTTTCTTGATTTAGATGAAAGATGTGTTCTTTTTATATGTCGACAAATTGCAAGTCAATATGTCAAAAACAACAATATTAAAGAGGAAAAACACATAAATGTCAGGCTCTCCATCTCCAATAATATTATTGTCGGTTGAACCAGTTTTGAAGTTGTAGATTTTCATTACAATCGTTTTCCTTCTTTCTATAGAATCCGCTGAATCATAGTACCTGGACTATTACACGAAGCCACTTTGTTACAGTCGATTCTAGCGTGATGGATGGAGCTGTGTAGGGAAGTTGGTTGTTTTCTAATTCTCCTCTGGATTCTTGTAATTCGTTGACGGAATCTCCATCCCCACTGAGGAGACCAAGTTGTTTCTGGTGTTCTTCGATGAAGGGTTCGAGCAAAACTAACGTGAAAGACTATTGGACCCGAAGCGACGATTTCGATTAGAGCAAGAATGAGGAGTTATTGCCGGATTAAGGAAGTTTCACCATAAATTAGCCATGAAAGATAGTCAAAAAGGCAACGGTGGAACAAAAGAAGATTAGTTTGGAGGTACAAAAGATTGTCAAGTTGGCTAAGCAAGCATCTTCGAGATAAACATTTCTGCCATTGAAGACGAGCTAAGTGATGACTAAAAACACTTGATGAGTTTTATTTTTCATAGTCGATATAAGTTGCTTATGGTTATATTTTATAAGGCTTTCAATGTCAGAGGCGGGCCCCCCTTAGATAGTTGATAAAAATTTTCTAATATATGTTTTCTTTAATAATAATAATAATACAACAACACAAACATTTCAACCCAGTTTAGTGTCTATCAAAGTGTGCTGCACAGTGTCTTATATTGTTTATAAATCTTATAATTGTACATCAAAGCGCAGATTTGCTGAGCTCTCTCTCTTTAAACTTTTCCCCTCTCTAGAATTCACTCCTCCTCTCTCTAAAATTTGAAACTTGTTCCTAATTTTTCAAGTCTTCTTTCTTTCTTTCTTGTTTCTTTTCCTTCATTTTCTATGGATCTAAAATATCATCACCTAAGGAAATATTTCTCATTACTTTCCTAGAAGATTTTCTAGCAGAAATACAAGTCTAGAGTCAATCGACTATGGATTCTCATACGTTTTAGAATCCCCAATGATGTAAGAATGCTGATCGAAGGAAAAATGTGTTCTAGTGACTTCAATTAGAGGGTAGGCCTTTTAGGTATGGATACCAGCAGTAGTGTAATGAAAAGAAGAGCTCGTGCTATCGAGTCCAAATGTGGGCGACAGATTTGTGAGGGTAAATATCCTTTGGTTGAATTTGTGTCTGTAAATAGAGAGGACAAAATTCAATTCTGTAAAGATAGCTTTTCTAAAAAGAACATAGATGACCTTCATGCTCCTCTTTAGAACTATCCAAGTAGATATGTCTAAGGTGCAATTTATAATCTTTAGCCCAAATTCTATGTAGAAAGAAAATGCCACAAGAATCTAGGATTTAAAGATCCTATTTGTCAATTGTAAGAAAATTAGATAGGGAGTAAATTCTTAATCCATAGAGTTCGTTTGAGTGTTTCTGGAAAAAAAATGTATTTTGTGTTTTGAATGTGTTTGTTGTAAGATTGTCATAGTATATGTTAAATAATAAATTGTTTTTGTTTTATTATTATAGTAGTTGTTAAGTATCAGTCTTTGTTTTATTTAAAAAAAGTTACCTTGTTAAATACATCACATGTTTGTTCTTCTTTGTTTGTTTGTAAATTGTCAAAACAAAAAAGGTATATGGTTAAATGTGTCATACTTAATTTTTCAAAAGTTTATGGTAGCTTTCTTGATTTGGTCCTTGTTTGTCAAAAAGGTGTACAATCATATCAGAGTATCTTTTGTTATTTTGTTTTCAATTGTCAAAAGTTGTATGGTTCGTGTGTCATTTTTCAAAAGTCGATCAAATTGTGTGTTTACTTTTTCAAATTTATTTAGATTTGGTCTAACTTTTTCTAACATGTCTCTATCTTATCGTCTCACTTTTCGTATGTACAATATCATATCATATCTTCTTTTCTTTAAGATATGATATCACCTACCTGCTCCCACCTACGTCTCATAACTCCTTAGTCCTTTGGTATTTCCATCTTCTTTTAAAATCTCATCCTGGACTCAGTGTTTTAGGCAAAGCGGACTTAAAACCAAAACAAAAAAAATCAAATAGTAAAAAAAAAAAAAAGATTTAGTCTATCTTAGAAACTTAACATGTCTTCCTTCTATTCATCTAGGAAAATCAAAACTATCTGTGTCTTCTGTAGTTTTAGTCCTGGTAAAGGTAGAGTTTATTTAGACGCCACGGAACACTTAAAACAAGTCTTAACATGTAGAAAGATTAATGTGATTTATGAGGAAGATAGCTTAGGGTTAACCTGTATAGTCGTAGATCAAACAGTTAAAATCTTAATATAATTGCTAAAACACCCTACTCTACTGTTGAAACAAAATTATCTTCTACACTTCTATGTTCAGGTTTATGCACTCTTCTTTTCTTTCTATTTTGCCTAACGGGTATTGCCTATTTAGGTTTTTAACAAGACATAACTTGTTATAGTCTATGAACGAGGCTCAAGTTTTGTTCGGCTCACTCCTTCTGTTGCAGTTGTCTCATATATTAAGATCTTTTCTTCCGGTTCAGGTTGTATTTAGTTTACATTTGATCATTTGTTTTCACGTTCGAGAAGCGACTGGTTTATGTATCATTTCTGTTTTCTTTTTACATTAATAAATTTTGAGTAAAGGATTTAACAAAAGATTAAGGGTGCAAAATGGTGTCAACCTATTTGAGATGTCTTTTCCTCCCTTGACGTTAGCTGTCCTCTATCTTCATAAAAAAAACTATAAATATTATAATTGAGGAAAAATCGCATGATAATTGTTATTTTCTAGCTCATGGAACTATTGCGAGCATATACATTGAATTTGTCCTCTCTTTTGAGCAAAGTGCATTTTGAATCTAATTCTATTAGTTTATCCTATAAAGGACCGGTCTATTTATAGTTCTTTTTTACGTTTTAAATGATATTAGCTACTTAGTTACATTGGTTACACTGCAATATAAATTTAAAACATTCATAATTAGACATAATTGCATAGTGATATATTTGACCCATTTGATCACTGCGGCTCTATTAATTATTTATCTATTTATTTACTTATTTCATACGGTGCGGTGCGAGAACTATTGCTAGTTTGTATGTACAAACTCACACACCGAACCACTTTATTAAGAATTCAAATTCTAGTGGATATATGGATATACAGATTCACGTACTCAACTAGTTGGGCTAGCATCAAGTGGCACTGCGACTTTATTTATTTATTTATTTTTTCTGCTTGGGACTTATAACTCCCACTTTACATTAAGACTAAATGAAACCACACGAATTCGAATCTTGATAGACACACGTATACACTCACACGGACAAGTGACACTCCGGCCTTATTTATGAGCGCATTACCATATAGATAGGAAAATACCCGCATACACACATACATACATACATACATACATACATATATATATATATATATGTATAGATTTAGACGGAAGTCTTTCGCATTTGAACCCATAAAAGATTTGCATGAGGTGGGAAGATATGACACACAGGATTTCCTGGCTTAGATCCAATCAAGCGGAAGGCCACATAATTGGGGTCCCACTGTGATGTGTCCCAGTGACAACCCACGAGACCATCGAAAATGTCTCCATTTTCACCACCCAACAAAACTTTGTACGCCTTAAAGGCTTTTGGCCCATCCTGGGCGTGGCAATGCAACACGGTATAGGCATAAGCCATGGTGTGGCAGGATACCATCTTTGAAGCTAAAACCTCTTCAGGCGTTTCCAAAACGGTGTAGTTTTGGAAACTGCTAATGCCTTCACTATGTGGAGAACTATGAACGGCGGATGTTAGAAAAGTGAAGTCTTGACCCATTTCAAATATGTGGCCAACAAAATCAAGCATAGTTTCCCAGGAAGTGGCACAAAACTTGGACTCTCCTTTAACAGCCGGAGTCTCGCATGATCGGAGAGTGTTTTCCATTGCTTGCGCTTCTTTAGAACCTCGAGCGATAGAGAAGAAGTTGAGCAGATATGGGAGTTGTTTTGAAGAAAAAGGAATCGAATCAACTTTATGTCTAGGTAAAAACTGGATAGGTGAAGCCTTCTTTGGAAAATATAAGGGTATTATTTTGCCTACATCCAGGTCCTTCATGTCGAAGAAAATTGAGTCGATGTGCGATGATGGGTCATCATGAGCGTCATGAACACGCATACGCCGTGCGCTTTTCATTGCTAGAGTAGTGCCATGAGAAATCTGAATAAAACTGATCGTGATCGGTAACGGAAATCTGGATTATGCATATATAATAGATTACATCTATTAATTTGAACCTCAAAATCAAATCATACACACTGGAAGATTAATTACAAAAATAAAACAACTTAAATTTGTGAAGTTGTAGACTTATACATGATCAGTTAAGAGACTTGGAGAAAGAAGGTAATTTTAGTAATTTACCAGGAAGACAAGTAGTGCATGAAGCAAGAGACTCCTACAACGCGGAACACCAAACCCCATCTTTCTCTCTTCCTCTGCCTCAATATTTTCCGCCACTAAATTAAATATGACAAAGAGATCGATGTGATCGAGGCAACAAATCAGTATCTTTCTTTTTTCTTTCTTTTTTTTTTCCTCTTAAAGTGTTCATTATATAAGTTATCACAAGTAGAAGACTTTTATTTTTTAGAAGGAACCCGATCAATACGATCCTTTTGAAAAAAAAAAGAAAAAGTAAAAGACTAAATTGAATTCAATTATTGATTTGAATACTCTTTATTTATATAAAAATTTTTATGGTAGGACCTTAAAAAAGTCACTGTCAATATGGTTATTTTTTTGCCGTTGAATTTGTATTAGAAAAAATATATTCTACATAATTTTAATATGATATTGCCCAGATACAACTTTCCTAAGATAATCACACACTACGGATATGAGTCCCTATCAAAAATGCTCATTAAAAGAAAGATTGAAAAATCTACATTAAACCCATGATTAAAAATTTTGTGGTAAAAAGTTTAAGTATCTCAACAAAAAATTCAATTAAATTTGTGACTAAATATATATTAGTCACACAAAAATATCTTGACCAAACCTTCAAAAATTTTTTTTTTGATTTAAAGTTTTGTTAAAAATTGTTGTGACTAAAAGTCTAGTTCTTTATTATGAATTTAAGATTTAATAAAAGATTTAGAGATTAAATCATTACAATTTAAGAATTAATTGTGCCTAAAACATATTATGTTTTTTATGAATTTTTTTTTACCTAACATTAAACTAGTATAATAAAATGCATCTCATAACACACGGAGCGAATAAGCCCTATGGAGGCATAAACTCCCACTTAATTTTTTTTTTTAAAAAATCTTATAGATATAGATGTAACGTATTATATTAACGTACAAGCCAATGAGCTCAGCAGGGGCATAAAACTCTGTTCAAATATATATATATATATATATGTATATATATATAGGTGTAACATATTATATTCACCAAGTTTTTATTTTTCCTTGGCATCATGCGGGAAGCGGATTCTTTGGACTTGGGTTATGAGAAATTCTGTTGCTAAGCTGATGATCCTTAAAAGTATTCATGTCCCAAATAAATTTCTCCGGCTCCTAAAATTGTTGAGGTTCAATGGTTTCCTCCTATTGCAGGTTGGATTAAAATTAACACTGATGGAGTTGCTAATGGTTTCCAGGACCGACTACATGTGGAGGTAATTTTTAGAACTTGTCGTGGCTTCTGTAAAGTTTGTTTTGCTCGTCCATTTGGTATTCTTAATGCATTTGAAGCGGAACTCATGCGTGTCATAACTGCTGTTGAGTTTGCCAGCTAATTCAATTGTGACTGTCTTTGGTTTGAATGTGATTCAACCAATGTGGTGGAACTTTTAAAATCCCGGAAAAGACTAGTGCCTTGGCGTTTTTGATTTAGATGGATTCGTGCCTTATCTTATTTGGAGAAAATTTCATATCGGGCGTTTCATATTTATAGGGAAGGAAATCATGTTGCTGATAAGTTGGCCTCACTTGGTATTTCTTTAATTGATTCTTCTTGGTGGATCACAATTCCAGATTTCTGCGCTTCGGGTGTTTATAGAGACATGGAAGGTCGCCTTGGATTTAGATTTTGTAATTAGCTAACTCTTTGAGTAAATATGTATTCTTTTCCTTTCTAGTCTTTTTCCCTCTGGGTTTTAGTTAGAAGGTTTTGAATGAGGCATATTTGGAGCTTTTTCTCAAGCTGAGAGTTTAGGCTTTATCCTTTGAGATTAATCCCTGGCTTTACACTTTTTATTTTTATTTCTTTTCTTTTGTCTTTTGGGTATATCTCCTCTACTTTTGTTAAACCTTTGTATTTTCTTTTTTTTTTAATCAATAATATTAGAATGGGAGCCTTGGCATAGGGTGCTAACCTAATTAGGATGTTTCTTAGTGTCTTGATACTAGTTGCCTCCTTTCCTCATTTTATTATATAAAAAAAATATATATATAACCCCGATTAAAATAAAATTAATCTCATAATTCTTATTAAATTTTGTTTTGGACTTTTAGTTATTAGACTCTACTGATCAAACACTAGTAGAAATTGTTAATTATATGATGCTTATTACATGACAGTTAATAAAAAACCGTTGTGTTAAGTGAGCGAAAAAAACAAGGAGAAGCGGAAAAAATACGAAAACTATCATAGAAATTTGGGTTTTCACAACGGTCTCTTACACTGTTAGTCCAAGAATGACTACTCAAAAGAGTGAATTTGGTCTTAAAGAACTCTTTCACAATTATTAGAAATTTCTAATAAATTGTACAAATAAATAAGTTCATGCAAATAACAATCACAATAAACTCAAAAGGAAATAAATACGTTAAAATAAAAAGTTAAGGACAGAGAAGTATAAATACTATTTATAGTGGTTCGATAATGTGTCTACGTCCACTATCATTAAGCAAAGCTTGACTCAACCTTTTCTACAATACTGGCCGTCTTTTCGGCATAATCATTCCTTGTACAAACTCGGTGACTTGCTTTACCTGAGGCTCACTATGGCCTCTTCAAATTTCAATTTCTATGGAGATTGACAAACCAAATATCCCAATTTCTAAGGCTTGAAAACCTATCACTCAAAAGGACTTTTTTGACAATTTGGCTCACTCACAAGATAGACTTATTTTGGAGGATGTGAGCAACTCTTCAAGAAAGATATAGATTATGCAAGCTCAAGAGTGTGTGAAGAAATGAATGCTTATAATCAAAACAATATAAAAAAGATTGCAATTAATGCTTGGTGTTGAACACAATGAATGAAGGGGTATTTATAGCTTAGAAGTATTCAATTATGGCTTAAAATATCATTTTTGGATCAAAATAGCTGTTGCAAATAGAGCTCTAAGGGTAAAAAATCTAACTGTTATAGACTGACTGGTAGGTTCGAAATTTAAAATTTATTGAACAAGACTCTAACAGTCACATGATTGGTAGGCCGCTTAAGGTGGCTAGCAAGCCGATCACGGCCACTGGCAGGCCAGTCTATGAGACTAGCCGGCCATTTGAAGCATGATCAAATTTCATGCTTTGTTCAATTGGCAGGCCAAAACAGGGCTTTAAGTGGGCTAGTTGGGATAGCCAATAGGCCGGTTTTCTTATACTGGTAGGCCAACAGAAAGCTGGCTTTCTAGAGAAACTAACTTTTTATCCCTTCTAACCAACAGGTTGACCTGTAATGGTTGACACGACGACCCTGCTGAATAAGGCCTCCTGAGACTTGTCTCCAAAATGTAGTTTTTATGAGAAATTTATTGGAGTGAATTATGTACATTTCAAGTGTGATTTTGAGTCTGCATTTTAGATAAAAATATTCTTAAAAATAATTATTTAAGCCACATATTTTAAGTTTGAAAATACTTATGTTAGAAATACTATAAGTGCAAGTGTGTGTGGATGATTTGAGCTTGCATAAACTAATTTATTTAGAGAGAATTGCTCACTTACATTGGAAAATTTAGAACTTCAAATTTAAAGCCTGGCTCTTCAAGGCTTGTTCTTCATTCTTCAAAGTGCAACATGTCTTGATCGTTCTTGAAATTTGATTTTGCTCTGAACAATTTGGTTATACCTTTATACTTAGCAAAACTCAAGAAAATGATTAGCCTTTTTACATATAGAAAAAAATTGATTTGTTATCATTAAAACTAGTTTAAGATTGTTTTATCAACAATCTCCTCCTTTTTGATGGTGAAACAACTTTTGATTTGCTTGAACTTTCAAGGAAATGGCATTTTCAAAAGCAAATGTTCCCCCTTAATGTATGCATGAATTCAAAGTAAAATTTAGAAGTAAATGTTACTCCCCTTGCTAAATATGCATAAACCAATTAAAAATAAAGAATAACCAATTCAAAATAAACGTTTCTAATGATCACAAGAACCAACAAATAATGTAAATATAAATTGCTTGAAAACCTTACACAACGGTTTTCTTGGGAAACCATCATGTAAGGCTTGTTTGCTTTTTTAGTAGCTTGCATGATGGTTTCTCAAGAAAATCATCTTGTAAGGTGCTATAGCTCATAAGCTGATATATCTTTAATGTTTGAATTTAGGTAAAATATTGTATATTATTTTACATTAGCATGTATATATGTATGTATTTACTTACAAAATTAAGGTATTTATACCCTTCTAATCATGTTCTTTTACTCCAAAATGGCGGTATGATATATGCAAGTGACAATCAACATTTTCTTAGGCCAATTTTAACGTCACTACTTTAGCCATCTCCAAGCAAAAGACAAGGTCCAATTAATAAATTAAAGAAGAGCCTTAAATTTCAGAAATCTATTGTTGTTGTGTATGTCCTATATATAAGTTTAAACACAAGAGCCTGAACTTGGATATGGAATTAGGTTTATGAGATAAATCAATCATGATCATTCCTGAGTATTATAAATTTTAGGTAGTAGTGGAAATTTTTGTGTTTTTGAATATGTGTTGTAAACTTTGGGTATATGATTTTGTAAAAATATTAAGTTAAATGTAAATTTATGATTTTGTAATTAAGGCCTTAGACTATTGGGTAAGAAATGGACTAACTATCCCGTAAAAAATAAAAAATTTAGTTTATTTTTTTTTTACTTTGATCAATTTTCCATGAAAATTTCTAATGCAAACCATTGTGGAATATAAAACTTACACGATGGTTTTCATAAAAAACCGTCATGTAAGCTAAAATCTTACATGAAGGTTTTTCATAAAAATTGTCGTGTAAGCTAACACTTATACAACGACTTTTATGAAAAATCGTCATGTAAGATATAATTTTACATGACGATTTCTTTAAAAAACCGTCTTATAAGATGCCTTAAAACCTCTCAAAACTGGACTTGAACCTACCTTATACGACTATAAAAAATCATCGCGTGAGTATCGCTTTGTATTACAATAGACAAACTGTCGTATAAACTTTTCATGATAATTTTTAACCGTCGTATAATAAACAGAGTTTCTCGTTCTTTCACTGCATATCATTACCACCACGTCACAACTTATCACATCAAAGCCATTTCAAAACTTAAAAGAGATGCTTGCATTATCATGGGCAGTTGATTGTCGGTTTTCATTTCCCAATTACTGGATGGTCAAGAAATTAACAGTCGGATAGGTAAAATTGGAATATGCAGGTATTCTGAAATGTTGGGGACAAGGTGAAAAATACGCCTTTTGTTCATTCTAATTAAATGGATCAAATATATGCACATGTTAATATACGTGCATGTTAAGTGCACAAGTACAGCGGAACATATGGAGCTTCTTGGCAATGTATCCCGTTTGGAATGACTTAAAAGTAGTTTATTTAATCCAAATTTGTGTTTGAACCAGTTGGGAGGGACATACTGATTGAACTATAAACGTAACCTTTCATGAGCAAATTGCACTACGGATCTCTTAATTTTTCAATAGGTACATTCTGGTCTTTTTTGAAATTTAGCAAAATAATCCTTCAATTCTTAAACCCTTGGAAATTGATAGATTCCGGTGAAAACGACCCCAAGACCTAGCCAATCAAAGCAAGTGCACATCAGGTGGTATGACATAACAGGGTATTTTAATAAAAGGGTAATAATTTTTAATTTCACAAAAATTAAATAAAAAAACTCAAAATAAAAACATTTACCAGACCTGAAACAGGCCTAAAATCATAAAGAGAGAGAAAAAGAGTATCTGACAGTGAGAGTGGGTCGAGATGATCTGGAGTGAGGATTGGTTGCGATGTTCGGGGCAAGGTCGTTTGACTGCTGGGTTGGGTTAGGCCGCAACGGTTGGGGCAGATGAAGCTCACTATGGTTTGGGGGAGGCTGGGTTACGACGATCTAGGCTAAAGGACGCTCGTGATGGGTGAGGTAGAGGTGTGTCATGATGTATGGAGTGGTGTAGGAAAGTGGGTTGTTTTCTAATTTTTCTTTGGGTTCTTGTAATTCGACGAGGGAATCTCCATCTCCACTGAGGAGACCAAGTTGCTTCTGGTGTTCTTTGAAGAAGGGTTCGAACAAAACTAGCAAGGAAGACTATTGGACCGGAAGCGACGATTTTCGTTAGAGTAAGAATAAGGAATTATGGCCGGATTAAAGAAGTGTCTGTTAGAAAATAATTTTTCATGTGGGCACACATATGTAATTAAATGTGTTATTTAATGCTATCTTAAAGTAAAGCCTCAATTAAAGTGATATAATTAAGATAAAGTTAAAAGGCTTTATTGGGTATTAAAATAATGTATGGGTTATATTTGTTAATATTATATGTGTAGATATCAATTTGTAATTTCTAGATTTTATGATGGGCGAAACTGAAAATACACTAAAATAACTAAAGTTATATATTCTGGTTATGGTCCTCAATTCATACGTATTAATTCAATCAGAAAATTACAGACATTCTGCTTATCTGAAAATCCCATCTTCCTTGAAGTTTCAAAAGGATACGTATTGAATTGGAAGGCGAAAACACATATCAATTCAAGATCATGAATCTAGGTACGCTTCGCAATTTGGTATGATTCTTCTCAGTAATTTGATATGAACGATCCTGTAAAATTTCTGGTTCAATCATTCTAACAAGTGGCATCAGAGCGGTTTCATGTTAAATTATTGAGAAAATTTTTCTCAAAACTTTGGTTGAATTGATCGTAGAATATGCTATGGTATTCATGGATATATGTGTTCATGTGATTCGGTTTTGGATGAAGTTATTCGAATGCGTAAATACATGATTACCAGACAGACACATGCATTTATGACTTTCATTGCAATTAATGCTTGTTGACTCGTTATCAAGTAATGGTTAATTAAAAAAAATTAATTGAATGCATTAAATGCATTCTGGAAACAATTGAATTCACATTCAGGCTTATACGATTTATTGAAATCGTTGATAACTATTCAAGGCAACCTGACGGATTACTGGCAGCAAACTGACTGCCGCTGGGAAAGAACACGAACCGCGACCTTAAGGCGTTGCCGGAGAAGGAAAGCCACGGCCTCTAGCCGTGGTGAAGGAGTGGAAACAGCAGCCAAAGGCCGCTGTTCAGTTTCGCCAAAGGGAGAGGAGGGAACTGTTCTTGGGTTTTCGTCGGCGGTCTGCTGTTCCGTCGCCGGCACTGGCCCCCTCTGGGTGCGGCCGTGAAGCCTCATCGACGAACAGAGCAGCCCCGGCCCCGACGAAGTCTCTTTGGCGGTTGGCATCCAAACCCAAGGGTCGTCACCCCTGGGCATAAGGATAGTTCTGGGCCTCGGCCTAGAACTTGGATCTGGTTACATGGGCCAATGAGGCCCGTGACCAGATTGAACCCAGGGGCTCAACCCCTAGGTGACCAAAAAAAAAAGAGGATTTGGGTTAGGACCGGGTTGGGTCAACCTGACTCGATCCACTGTTGACCCGGTTATGGTCAACGGTCGACGTTGACTTTGATCGGGTTGACTTTTTGGGATGTTTTTTGGGGGTCAATTTTTGGTGCAACTTTAAAATTCAAATTATGTTTTTTGGATTATTAATATCATCAAATTAATTAATTGAACTAATAAGCTGTCAAAGTAGCCTCTTTTGTGGATGTTAATTAATTTGTGATATTAAGATAGTTGTGTGAATTTAATTCATGCGAATATTAATTGGCCCAAAGGAAGCTTAATATTTGACAGAATTTAATTCATACCTATGGTGATAAATATGTAACAATTATATGGTTATTTTTAGTATGTGAATAATAAGTGGATCCAAAGATTAGCTTATTATTTGACATAATTTATTGTTAATATTTGATCACTACACCAAGAACACCACTTACAAGTTAATATTTCTGTCTAAAGACTAAATATTAATGTTGTTACAGGTTTCTTGTGATGGGATTAACCATAGTTTGAATTTTATTAGTTGTTTTATGTGAATTCTTATGTGAATATGTGATTTTGTTCTTTGTTCAGCTACTGCATCATCTTTATCCATATCTGCAAGTGTTAATTCCATTCCTATGCTGAATGGGACTAACTTCAAGGACTGGAAAGAGAATGTGTTGATCGTTCTCGGTTGCCTTGATCTGGATTTAGCCATAAGGGTTGAATGTCCCACAATTACAGATTCTAGTTCCATTGAGGATAAAAAGGAACTTG